>JAEOAE010002168.1:0-43375 GCA_036365155.1 Meriones psammophilus
GAAGAGTGATGCTGGGGCCAGTCCTCCTGGAAAGGAAGTGCAGAGGGTCGCGTGCTGCCACAGCCTGCATGTGGGTTCCTGCAATTAAACTTAAGTCATGAGGCCTGACAGCAAGTGCCTTTTCCTCTGGAACCATTTTGCTGTTACATATTTTTAGTTACATTTTTCTTTTTCCTTTTGAAAGACTCCGCTTGAGCCTCTCTAGACGGGGAGACCCCGCTTCCCAAGGAACAACGAGACCAACCTTCAGATGCAAGCCGCAAGAGGTTTATTTTGATACACGGGTACCCGGGATGACCAAGCCTATCGGAAGACTTTCGCGCCTCTCGGTTGGGGTGACGGGTTTTTATGGGGCTCGGGAGCAGGAAGCAAGGTTACAGAAGCAAGAAGCATAGTTACAGGGAGCTGATTGGTACATACAGAAGTGAGAAGCATAGTTACAGGGAGCTGATTGGTACATTTAAATGAGACCACAATTTGAGTCAGAGTTTGGCAGGGACACCAGGATACCAGGAACTGGGTGGTCGAAAGGTCATGATGACCCCTAGCCGTGGCACCACCTGTTGTTTTTCTCAGGACTCCTATCTCAGCTGTAACAGTCCCACAGATATCCCCTGAGGGTGGTCAAAGCAAGTTGTTTTTAGCTCAACTGGGGCAGCCTGACCGCAGATATCCCAAGGGAGCGGCACAGCCAGCACAGCTGGGTTTCTCAGTAATTTTCCAGTTCCCCACCTAGTCAACTTAGGGTGAGGCAGGGGTCTTTCATTCCCCCATTTCTCTTCTAACTTAGAATGGAATCTTCCATTCTAGGACCTAGGGAGAGTTCTATTCCGATGTGTGCCAGGACAGACATAGATACCCCATACCCCACTGCCTGAGGGACCCCGTAAAAGAGCCCTCCCAACTGAATTGATACAACTTGGATCGGTGGCCCGTCCTGGGGTAATTTGCTCAGGTGCTCAGCCCCCAGGTGGAGGCCAGAAAATATCAGGAACTGCCCAATCAGTGTCTGCTCCAAGGGCAAGGGCACAGAGATCCACTTCTAAATCTGGCCAGTGGGGCTGGGCCCCAATAGAGGAGCTTGAGTTAACAATATCCCCAGCCTGGTTTTCAATGACCCAGGTATAATTATAAACCTGATGTGGGGAAGCATGGGCTACTCCTAGACTTAGAGTGAGACACAAGCTTATTAGGGTTCCCCACGAGTCAATCTTATCTTTAAAGGATTTTGAGTGCGGTGAAGTTTCCATCTGGCTTTCAAATCTGGGGTGTCAAGTTGGTGTTCGGGGTTGGCGGCCTTGATGTGGGAGGCATGGACCCAGGCGGCGATGTTGTCTACCTTTAGAGCGGTAGGTGTTGTCAGCAGTACGGTGTAGGGTCCTTTCCAGCGCGGTTCCAAGTTCTTGATCTGATGTCGTTGTACCCAGACCACGTCCCCGATCTGGAATTGATGTGGTACCGCAGGTTGATTTAGCTGTTCTCGGTACGCAGCCGCCAGTGGTCTCCAGACCTCCCGTTGTACAATTTGCAGAGCCTGCAAATGAGCTTGAAGAGAAGGTGTATCAGCAAAAGAGGCTATGTCAGAGTCAAAGAAATGGGCAGCTGGCGGCGGGGCACCATAAAGGATTTCAAAAGGAGTGAGTCCATAAGGGCCCGGTGTATTTTGAGCCCGATACAACGCTAGGGGAAGGAGGGTCACCCGGTTTCTAGTGCCAGTTGCAAGCGTCAATTTTGTTAAAGTCTCCTTAATAGTTCTATTCATGCGCTCTACCTGTCCTGAACTCTGGGGGCGGTATGCGCAGTGTAATTTCCAATCAATCCCCAGCAATGTGGCCACCGACTGACTTACCTAGGAGACGAAAGCAGGGCCGTTGTCGGAGCCCAGTGCCTGTGGCATACCATACCTGGGGAAAATTTCTTCTAGAAGCTTTTTGGTGACGACTCTGGCAGTTTCATGTTTGGTAGGGTAGGCCTCTACCCATCCAGAGAAAGTGTCCACAAATACCAGTAAGAACCGGTATCCATAGAGTCCAGGTTTTACCTCAGTAAAGTCTATCTCCCAATGGGTGCCAGGGCGGTGTCCTCGAACCCTGGCCCCCGCGCCTATCTTGCTGCAGCTTGCGTTGACTCAAGCGCATGCCGTGCATTCTTCAGTCACTTGTCGTAGAATTTTATCCCTCCCCAGCAAATAGTGGGAGCTTTCCTCCCTTTCTAGGAGGGTTTTCATTTTTCTGGAGCTAAGATGAGTCAGTTTGTGGAGGTATTTAATCAGGTTACGAGTCTGTTGTAGGGGCCACACAGGTTTTTCTTTGAAAGTTCAGAGTCTTAGCGTGGGATTGTAAGTGGGCCCCATTTCTTTTAGGAGGTCCTGATCTTCCTCACTATAGTGGAATGGGGGTTTCCGAATGGAGGGAGCCTCTGCCTCGGCTGGCTTTATGGCTAGAAGCTGGGAGACGTCTGAGCTCCCTCGCATCGCCGCTTCCCGGGCAGTTACGTCCGCCAAGCGGTTGCCTCTAGCCTCCGGGCTGTCTCCCTTTTGGTGGCCAGGGCAATGGATGATGCTCAATTTTGAGGGCAAAAACAACGCCTCAAGTAGGGCGAATATTTCAGTTTTATTTTTGATTTGTTTTCCTTCCGAGGTAAGCAACCCTCTTCTCCGATATATCTCCCCATGGATGTGAGCAGTGGCAAAGGAATAGCGGCTATCGGTATAAACGTTGAGCTTCTTACCTTCTGCCATCCGGAGAGCCTGGGTTAGGGCGATGAGTTCAGCCCACTGTGCCGAAGTGCCAGGTGGTAGGGCCTTAGTCCAAATTACCTTAGTTTCCGTAGTAACCGCGGCTGGCCCCCGCTCTCCATTCTCCGTTGTCCAGAAAGCTGCTCCCGTCGGTGTACCAGGTGAAGTCGGCGTCAGGGAGGGGCTGGTCGGTCAGGTCAGGCCGGGTGCCATGTACTTCTGCAAGTATCTGGAGACAGTCATGAGTTTCTGGACCTTCTGGTAGGGGAAGCAGTGTTGCCAGGTTAAGGGCTACCATGGGACCAAAATGTACTCGGTCAGTGTCCAGCAGTAGAGCCTGGTAGTGGGTCATGCGGGCATTGGAAAGCCATCGGCCCAGAGGTTGTTTAACCAGGGCTTCCACCGCATGAGGAGCCAGAACCGTTATTGGTTGTCCCATAGTCAGCTTGCCAGAGTCTTTAATCAAGAGGGCAATCGCTGCAACCATACTCAAACAAGGGGGCCATCCTGAGGCCACTGGGTCTAGTTTCTTGGACAGGTAGGCGACCGGGCGCCTCCATGGTCCAAGTTTTTGAGTCACAACTCCTTTAGCATATCCCTGTTTCTCATCCACAAACAGCTCAAAGGGCTTGTTTAAGTCTGGAAGCCCAACGCAGGGGGAGTCAGCAGGGCCTCTTTTATAGCTGCATAGGCTCTCTGCTGCTCATCCCCCCATGTAAAGAAAGTCCCTTGTTTGGTGAGTGGGTAAAGCGGCGCAGCCATCTCCGCAAATCCTGGGATCCAAAGGCGGCAAAACCCCGCAGTACCCAGGAACTCTCTTAATTGTCTCGGGCTTTTGGGCACCGGAATTTTTAGAATCGTCTGTTTCCGTGCCTTTGTCAACCATCTTTGTCCATCCCTGATCTGATAGCCCAAGTATGTGACCTACCTCTGACATATTTGGGCCTTTTTAGCTGAGGCCCGGTATCCTAGAGTTTCCAAAGTCCTCAAGAGGGCCTTTGTTCCCTCTTTACATTTTTCCTCAGTTTCTGCAGCCAGGAGGAGGTCATCCACATATTGGAACAAAATTAAAGCAGGGTGATGAACCCTAAAATCGGCCAGGTCCCGGTGCAATGCCTCATCAAATAAGGTGGGGCTATTTTTGAACCCCTGTGGGAGTCTGGTCCAAGTAAGCTGACTCGATATTCCCAATTCTGGATCCTTCCACTCAAAGGCAAAAATGGGCTGACTCTGCGGGTGGAGCCTCAGACAAAAGAATGCATCCTTAAGGTCTAATACCGTATACCAGGTGTACCTCGGAGGAAGCCCAGTTAACAAAGTATATGGGTTGGGAACTGTAGGGTGTATATCCTCCACCCTTTTGTTGACTTCTCTCAAGTCCTGTACCGGGCGGTAGTCTTCTGTCCCTGGCTTTTTAACCGGAAGGAGAGGCGTATTCCAGGGGGATTGACAAGGTACTAAAATGCCCTGATCTAAAAGCCTCCGAATGTGAGGCCTAATTCCTTGGTAAGCTTCATGCGACATTGGGTATTATTTAATGGAAACGGGAGTTGCTGATGCTTTTAGAATGACCACCAAGGGTGGCTGGTGGGTTGTGAGACCCATTCCTCCTGTTTCTGCCCAGGCTAGGGGGAACTTTTCTAGCCAAACAGTCATTTCTTGCGGCCAAGGCCTCTCAGGCTCGTGAAGTCGGTATTCATCTTCCAGGTTTATGGTTAACACATGCAAAGGCTGTCCCTGAGGCCCGGTAATACGGGCCTTAGTCCCTTCAAAGTGGATTTGTGCCCTGAGTTTCATTAATAGATCTCTCCCCAACAGGGGATAAGGACAATCAGGAACATATAAGAAGGAATGAGTCACCTTACTGGTGGCGAGCTGTACTCTTCTTTCAGTGGTCCATCGGTACCTCTTTCCTCCAGTGGCTCCTTGAACCCACGCCGATTTGTCAGTCAGGGGTCCCGGTGAGGTGGTGAGTACCGAATGCTGGGCTCCGGTGTCCACCAGGAAGGTAACGGGTTGCCCCCCCACATTAAGGGTTATCCTGGGTTCAGGGGGAGGCTCCTGACCCCGACCCCCCTAGTCTTCCAGGTTAAGCAGGGTGGCCTGGGGCTTAGGCTTTTGTGGCCCTCTTAGGTTCTTTGGGCAGTCTCGGGCCCAATGCCCTTTTTCCTTGCAGTAGGCACATTGATCTTTGTCTAGTCGTGGACCCCTGCGGTCTCCCAGGCCCTGCCTACCCTGTCTCTGCCCTGTCACTACTGTGGCCAGTAACTTGCTAAATTCCCTATTCCTCTTACGTTCTCTAACATTCTCTCTTTCCTCTGCTTCTCTTCTCAGCCTTTCATCTCTTTCTTCCTGTGTTTCCCTCTTATTAAAAATCCGCTCTGCCTCCTTCAATAAATCCTGTACTGTACTTTCTCTTAAGTTTTCAAGCCTCTCTAACTTCTTTATAATATCTGGGGCAGACTTCCAGATGAAGGACATGGCTATGTTGGTTGCCTGATCTGGGTCTTCTGGATTGTAGGGAGTGTACATACGGTATGTCTCCTTGAGTCGTTCTAGAAAAGCGGAGGGGGATTCCTCAGGTTTCTGGGTTACTACCTTAACCTGAGCCAAATTAGTAGGGCGCCTTGCAGCCCCACGGAGACCCGCTATAAGCAACTGGGGATAGAGACGTAGGTGTTCCCTACCGCGCTCAGTGGAGAAGTCCCAATTAGGTCATTCCAAAGGAAAGGCAGTGTCTATTCTGTGTGGCAGTTGGGTGGGCTGTCCATCGTCTCCTGGGACATTTTTGAGTGCTTCCAGGACGACCCGCTGTTTTTCCTTGGTGGTCAATAGTGTCTGGAGCAACTGTTGGCAATCGTCCCAGGTGGGCTGATGGGTCACTAGAATAGACTCGATCAGTGCTGTGAGCCTAGAAGGGTCCTTTGAAAAAGCAGGGTTATTATTTTTCCAATTGTATAAGTCAGACTCGGAAAAGGGCCAGTATTGGAGTTGGCGGTCAGGCCCCGTCCGCAACGCAAAGGCCTGAGAGGAGGGATCGGGAGGGGCTTCCTGACGCCCCCTCAATCGTCCCGCCACCGGGGACGAGGTAAGTTCTTCCTGAGGTTCTCGTTTGGTGGCTGCCCCCTCTAGTTCCTGAACAGGGTCTGGGTTTCTGTAAGGAGGGGGCTGTTCAGTCAAAAGGTCCAGAAGAGGGGCATCATCTGCCGGCAGTACCGGGGGTGTCTTCTTACGTCCAGAGGTCTCCTCTGGAGCTGTTTTCATGAGGACCGGGTAAAGTGTAGAGTTAACTGGGGTTGGAACTAGCAGGGGAGGAAGGAAGGGGGCAGACGGGGTGGGTTTCGGGCAAGGGGAAAGGAGGAAAGGCTTCACCCATGGTGGGGGGTCTTTGACCAGAGATTCCCATGTGATGATATAGGGAACCTGGTCAGGATGTCCATGGGGTCCAGGATCCATGACTTTAGCCTTTACCTGTAAAATAATTTCTAGGTTAAAGGTGCCATCTCGTGGCCAGCCCACGTAAAGGGTTGGCCACTCAGATGAACGGAAGATGTCCCACTTTCCCTTTCGCACCTCCACCGAAAGGTTGTGAGCGATGTCACGAACTTCCTTGAAGTGCTGTAAAGTTAAACTTTTGGGAGTAGTGATAGCTTGTCCCATATTTTCAGATAGATAGAAAACACTTATTACACTTACTACAAAAATTAGACAAAACACGACACAAGCCACGCGGCACGATATCGACGCAAAACTGAGAGCCAAAATTCAGATGGAGACTGTGTTGGAGGTCCGGTTCCTCCGTCTCCCAAATGAAGCACATAGCCTTCGGACAGGGGCGAAGCCCCGAAAAGTCCGGATTGGCTCGTGCTTCCAAACGGACGGGAGCCGAGAAATCGGCTCCCTCCCCACCAAATGGGAACCGAAAAATCGGCTCCCTACAAACACTCCTGAGACGTCTCCCAGGAGCTGCGGAAAGAAAGTCTGAGCTTGTCAACTCCTTTCGATTTCCGCCCAATACAAATGGCTTGGGCCAAGCCTCAAAACTCAGACTGCCACGAAAAACCAGGACGAGCGTTCACACACATGCATGACAGAAAACACCGAACGCTTAAAACAGAAACCAACTAACACACAGACGGACGAGTTGTTGCCAGCAGTCTTACCTCCCGAATTTGGGTAGGTGGTCCCTGGGTGGAGGTCTCAAATCTCGGTGGGACCTCCAAATGAAAGACTCCCGCTAGAGCCTCTCTAGACGGGGAGACCCCGCTTCCAAAGGAACAATGAGACCAGCCTTCGGATGCAAGCTGTGGGTTTATTTCGATACACGGGTACCCGGGGCGACCAAGCCTATCGGAGGACTTGTGTGCCCTCTGGGTGTAAAGCTGGGGTTTTTATAGGGTTTCAGAGCAGAAGTGCAGTTACAGAAGCGAAAAGCATGGTTACAGGGAGCTGATTGGTACATTTAAATGAGACCACAATTTGCGTCAGAGTTTGGCAGGGACACCAAGATACCAGGAACTGGATGGTCGGAACGGTCATGATGACCCCCTTAACTTGCGCCACCTGTTGTTTTTCTCAGATCTCCTATCTCAGCTGGAACAGTTCCACAGATGTGGGTGGTTAACACAAGTTGTTTCTTAGCTCAACTGGGGCAGTCTGACCGCAGATATCCCGAGGGGGCGGCACAGCCGGGTTTCTCAATAATTTTCCAGTTCCCCACCTAGCCTACAGAGTTTCTCAAAACAGTGGTGTATCACAAAATGGCGTTAGCTATGTTTAACTTAAGGTGAGGCGGGGGGGGGGTGTCTTTCACTCAGCATTTAAAAGTAAGGAAATCATGAAATTGGCAGGCGGGATCTATAAAAGATCACCCTGAGTGAGGTATCCCAGAAGCAGAAAGACATACAGGGTATATACTCTCTCATAAGTGGGTATTAGACATATAATACAGGATAAACGTGCTAATATCTGTACACCCTAAGAATCTAATCATGAAAAGAAACATGTCCTTGGATGAAGTAAATTATTTACCATGTTCACTTATAATGTAATGGAGGAGGTCACCAATTGTGGTTGTGTTCTATAATTAGAAACAATGGAGTGGTTATTGAAGTTTGCTGTATGTGTATCAAATCCAATCACAGAAGTTTATTAGATCATTCTGATATTCTTTTGGTGGCTGCTATTGATATAATGCATTTCCACTTGGTGATAGGTATTTTTCTGATGCAAAGTATAGAATGAGATTCCCATCATCTATGTGATCCATTGCTTATTTATATCAGGTAGTGTGTAATCATGCTTTTCAAGGAAGGGTCTCTGAGAAAGCACGGTGCTTTTGTTTTTCATTTTCACAAATTCCTTTAAGGTGTTTGTTTTCAAGCCTGATTTGGATGCCAGTAAGTAGACAAAGCCACATTTGAAATCTTGATTCTCAATAGTACACGTCCAATGGTGGAAGATATTACCTGGATGTCTCTATTTTTACCAATGTTAATGTTAAAATGCTTAATAGTGTATATGTAGGTGTGTATGACTATATACATACATATATATGTACACACACACACACACACACACACACATAGTTTAAAGTTCCATTCTTCTTCATGTTTCCATTAGTTACTATCCGCACCTAATGTTTAAGTACTGCATTCTGAGAGAATTATCTAGAGGTGCTAAATAATGTAACAGCAATGATATTTATTTCAAAAAAGCATGTTGTGTGTGTGTGTGTGTGTGTGTGTGTGTAATGTGGCTATGGGTTCTTAGGCCATGACAGATGTGTGAAGACTTGGCGACAGCTTGGTGGTGTTTATTTTGGCCCTTGTCATACGATGTTTAAAGTCATGTTGCCAGTTTTGCTTACTACAGACACTCCCCACTGAGTTCATTGATACTCAAATAAACTTAATTGAAATATTACATCAGTAAAATATTGTCTTCTATCCAGATTATAAACCTATTGTCCTATAAGGAAGGAAGAACATGAAATAATAATAATAATAATAATAGTAATAATAATAAAAAATGCTATGTACAAATTAAAATGATATAATGCTGCCATTTTTTTGAATGTTCATTCTTAGGAGTAAAGACTTATTCATAAAACTGTCTCAGATCTACAAGTGAATTTCAGAGAATTGTCTCAGTGGGAATACTTGGTTGTTTCTAAGCCTGATGATTTGAGCTCAATTTCTGGGTAGCCAATATTACTCCTATAGAATATTTCTAATATTTCTATACTTGGGCCTTTGTATGTACAAATTTACACACCAGCACATACATAAATCATTTTTAAACCTAAATAAGGGCCAGTTTTTTCACTGGTCAAAAGACTCTTTGGGTTTCATGTCGAAAACTCATATATGGGATGTAAACAGATAGTAAACAGCAATAAGTTGTCATCTCACTGGCAGATACATACTCAAACATTTTTCAATGGATGAAATTAAAGCAAAAGAGAAAACCCACTTACTGACAACATCAGAAATGATTTTGCAATTGTAAATAAATGTAGAATTTGAAGACTTATTACTGTTCATTAAAAGAAAAAAAATGTTACCTTTGTACATCTTATTTTATCCTTTCATTCTTTGATTCAAAAATAAGTCATTAAAAAATATCTTAGCTTGTCTCAGAGGTGCATCCATGTCATCCAAGACCTGGGAATCCAAGGCACCCTAATCTTTCTGAGATTGTGGTCAGCTTGGTCCACAGAGTGACTTCTCTTTTGGGTTTGTTCATTTGTTTCTATTTTTGTTTGTTTGTTTAGACAGAATTTTTTTGTGTGTAAGCTTGTGTGTCCTAGACTCACTTTGTAGACCTGGCTGGTCTCAAATTCAGGCCTCTTCCTCCATGAGTGCTGGGATTACAGGTGTGTGCCACCATGCCCAGCTCCAAAGATTGAGTTCTAAAAGAGGCATGGCTATGTAGAAATATCGTGGATTTAAATGATCCCCCAAAATGTACTCTATATCTCAAATTATAGGTCCCACCCCAGGTGTCCACAGAGCTGGATCCTGGTACCGTTCCTTGTGCTTGACCTCAGAGCCTAGCCCTAGGCTCAGCTGTGGCCCCAAAAGTCCGCTGTCAAGTGCTGGCCCTGTTGGGCTTTCTCTCAGGGATTCAATCTATCCCTGGACACCAACTACACACCTGGCAGCATCTCCTATAGATGGATGCACATGCCCAACTCGCAGGAAACTCTCGACAAAACAGGCTCCATACCTCTTAGCTCAGTCAGGAACACAGTCCAGGAATGGCTCCAACCACTGTGGGCAGATGGGGAGGCCCCATCTCCGAATATATCACTTAAGTTGAGTAAGCAACACATTTTTAATAATAATATGAAACCAACAACAATAATGCAACAGTGAAAAAGAGCAATTTAAAAATATACAAAATAAAGGAATTCTTTTCTCTAAGGGGAGCAGGCGCTGGGTGCATCCCAGCTGGCAATTGTACCAACTATATGTCTACCTCAGGCAGCGAGGACAGGGGATCGGGTGCCCCCAAGTGCACCACAGTGGAGAGAAACAGTAGCTCATCCGTCAGGTCCACAAGGGCCTGTGCATTCTCTGATGCTAAAGCCGGAGGTTGCACTGGTCTAGCTTCTGGCAAGACTGGGGGTCCCACAGTCATGGGATCCAGGAGCTCAGCATCCTCTTGGGGCTTAACATCTGACCCTGAACCCAGCCTTCGTTTCTCCTGCGCCACCAAGGCATCTTGCATGAGCAGCTCTGCAGTTGAGGCCCCAAGTAGCCCAGGATCTGAGCAAAGAAAGGGGTGAGCCGTCATCTGGGATAGGGGAGCAGCCTGAAGGCACGCAGAATGGGGTGAGCTTACCCAAGATGGCCTCTCCATGCCAGGGAAGGCACAGTCCCCTCTCCTACCTGCAGGAGAGTCAAGTTGACAGGCGTCCTCATCTGCTTCATTGGCCAGAGCTTCAGGACACTTCCCCTGTGGGACTCGGGGCTGGAACAAGCTGCTGCCTCACCAGGCACCTGCCCCGGGTCCTCCTCCTCCTCCTAATCCTCCTCCTCCTTCTCGGGCTTCAGCTTATCCCGGGCTTATCCATTGCCCAGAGGATCTCCCCAGATTGGCAGTCCAATCTCTGCAGTGGGCACATGGATCCTGGCATAGTCCAGCAGCCGCCTCACAACGGCCAGGTCCGGGGCCCCAGAGAAATCCTGGGGTAATTTCTGCAGCCATTGGGACAAGATCGAGAAGATGGCACTGTGGGTGAGAGCAGGGCAGAGGGACACGGTGTCGGGAGCCTGGCCTCTCTTTGGAACCGTGGGGGGGCATTGGTATCCCCCAGGGCCTTTCCTTTTTTGTCTCTCCCTCTGCTGCTCAAAACCCTGGAGCCCAGTGGAAAACCTCTGTCCTCTACTAGCAGGTGAGGTCGTGGGGACAGTCCCTAGGGAGAGAACCCCAAATGTGAGGCTCCTGGCCAAAACTGGCCCTCCACCCTGGCCCCAAACGCCCCTTCCTGCTCACCTCCCCCTCCACCCCAAGCCTACTCATGTCTTTGTCTGCTTTTCCGCCTGAAGGATCTATACCTGTGACAGTCCACAGGGGTGTTACCCCTAAGGCCCCGTGTCCCCAACCCACCCAGACATCTAGAAGAAACTATTAGAATCTTCCCAGGGTGGGGTTTGGGGGTGCTAGGGGCTCCATCCATAACAAACACCGCAAATGGGGTCCAGAATCCTTTACACAAACGGGGAAAGGTCGCTCAGGGCATGAGAAAGGGTGGTGTGTGACATTCCCTGGGGAAGGTGAATGGCACCTGTTAGAGCCCCACCCCTGCCACAATCGCCCATGTTTGGCCATGTCACTTTAAGGGGTCTGGCCTGGGACTCAGGCTGCTGGGACTCACACGTCCAGTTCTGTGAGGGCACAGGGCACTGGCCCTGGGAAACAGCAGGAGAAGATCTGAGAGCTGGCTAGATCCCTGGTGGAACCACTCTCCTGCCTTTTCAGCATCAGGTCCAGAACCAGCCAGATGGTGGCAATCTTTGGATAAGGGGCCAGAAGGTGGGCAAATAGGGAATCATCTGCTCCACATAGTCCATGCGATCATTGCTGAGCATGAGGATGCCATGCAGGAAGGCTCACTACCTTTCGCTATGAGGAAGGACCAGGGCAGGAGGAAGGCTTTAAGTGTGCAAACCGGAGGGGCACCAATGACCCCTTTCCTACACCTAAGCGAGAAGCAGGCATGAAAGCGTTCCTCAGTGTCCCAACAGGAACACTCTTCCAGGCTGCGATCGCGGTGGATGGGGGGTGGGGTGGACCAGAAAGCTTCCCTGCTGCAGGACAGCCCTGGTTACCTTGGTCTCCCAGCGGGGAACAGGCCAGAAATGTGTCAGGGAGCGCACCACATGTCTCCAGCAGTGGCACAGGCGACCACCGCTGTCTTCTCTGAGACCTGAGCCCCTGGAGGTCTGGAAGCAGAACAGACTCATCTCTCCAGCTCCTCTGGACCGTCTGGTCTGTCCAGGCTGCTGTTGCTGCTGCTGGCCTCCCGTTACCTGGCAACCGGGGTTCCGAGTTCCATCCGGAACCGGGCTGAGGAAGCATGGTCACTTCCTGGAGTCACCCTGACAGAACCTCCCCATCCTGGGCTCTCCCTGGGGGCCACCAGCCCTGCAAGCTCTGCTGATTAAATCATCAACAGTTTCAGAGAGAAATGATGGAGCAGTTGCCTCCCGTCACCACTAGAGGGCATAGAGGCACATGAGAGGGTGCAAGGATGAAAAGAACAGCTGCAACAGAGAGGGATGGCTACCATCCCTTTTTAATCTTTTATTATTATTATTATTATTATCATCATCATCATCATCATCATCATCATCATCATCATCATCATCATCATTCCTTTCTTCTTTCTTAGTATACTGCAAACAAATTCACCTTCTTTCATTTCCCCTACTGAACTACAATGTTCTCATCTCTCAGCCTTTGAATATGTAAGTTCTTTATCTTTTCTGGGGTGTTAGGTACCTCTTGCTTTCTGTTAGGTTTCATAGTGGAATTTGTGTGATGTATACATTTCTATGCATGGTCTATGGGTTTGTTTATGGTGGATTACCCCACAAGGCTGTAAGCTTATAGAGAAAGAGTAGTGTTTACATCAATCATTGTTGTGTATTCAGGACTTAGCACAGTATTGGGTATCTAATTCACAGTACTATCTGTGGAAGGACAAATAACCTTTTAAACAGTAAATTCCTTTAACAAAGTCTTCATAATCTGATATTAATATAGAATTCCCACCTAAAGGGTGGAAGCATGTAGCATTTTATTTGTTAATGCCAGCCATTGTGCCATCTGTAAAAAACTTTTCCTGGAGTCTTTTTATCTTGTTCTGTTACTGCTGTTACTAGGACAGCCTACTCTATGCCTGTTGCCTTCTCTGTGTTCTCTTTCATTTATCCCATAACAAGTTACTTCCTTTAAGCTTTAGTGAGATTTAGCATCTGGCTTCATTATATCCAAAGATTATCTGTTTCTGCCTGTTTTGTACAGAAGGCAGGAATACAACTCAGAGGTAGAACATTTGCTTCACATGTAGGAGGTAAGGAAGGAGAAGGAAGGGGAGGAGAAAGAAAAGGAACAGGAGAAGCGAAACATTGCTTTTCTTTGTGAAGATGCCCTGCCTTAAATACACGGGTTAACAGTCTTCCTGTCTCTGCCTTCCAAACAAGATAGAAATTCCAGATACAGCAACAGTGATACTTATTTGGTGTTAGTTATTTTAACTTTGTCCCTCTCCTGACATTTACTCTGTACCTGTTTTATATGTGGTTGGTTTTATGTACATGTTCATTTTCTGGGAAGAATCTATATTTTCATTAGGTTTTATGAGATGTCATATTCTCAGAAAGTGTCCGGGGCTTTGCATCCTACCTTACTTATCCCTAGGAGACCATATCTGCAAAGGTGATTATGTCCTCTCTGTACATCATTTGATGTTATGACTTCAGGATGCATCTTGAACCTTGTTTTCAAGAAAATGTAAACAAGCCTTAAGCTTAACAGGCATTTCGTGCCTCATGAAAAAATTTTCATCATAAAATGTCCTGTCTGAAAAGAGCATCTGAGATCATTGTACAATGCTCTCAGTTACTTTCGTTTTAGTCATTAACATTATTAGTACTGTTTACTGTTTTTCATTACTTTGTTAGAGACCCAAATATGATGACTCTGATGTAAGAGACTGTGTACACACTTTTAAATAAGAAAATAAAACCACACATTAAAAACAAGTAAAACCTCCAAATATTGATAAGAATTATGTTTAAATTTAGGACTCAAAATAATTCAGTTGAAATGTGGGAAAGATATTGAAACACCATTATTCAGCAAGCATTTTTAGTATATATATATATATATATATATATATATATATATATATACATGTAAATATGATAAACACAACTTAAGAATTCTTGGCATATGGTATATACTCGCTCATATAGATATAGAATAAACCTACTAAAATCTGTACATCTAAAGAAACTAATCAAGAGGGAGGATCCTGACTAAAATGCTCAATCCCTATCCTGTAAGGCAAAGAGGATGGACATCAGAAGAAGAAAACAGGAAACAAGTTAGGAACCTGCCACAGAGGCCCTCTAAAAGGCTCTGCCCTGCAGACTATCAAAGCAGATGCTGAGACTTATGGCCAAGTGTTGGGCAGAGTACATGGAATCTTATGAAAGAAGTGGGAAATAGTATGATCTGGAGAGGACAGAAACTCCACAAGGAGAGCAACAGAATGAGAAAATTTAAACACCAGGGTCTTTCCAGAGACTCCTACTCCAACCAAGTACCATGCATGGAGATAACCTAGAACCCCTGCACAGATGTAGCCCATGACAGTTAGTGTCCAAGTGGGTTACATAGTAATGGGAAGAGGGACTGCCTCTAACATAAACTGATTGACCTGCTGTTTGATCTCAGGCCACAGAGGAAGACAATGCAGCCACTCCTGATGAGATCTAACAGACTAAGATCAGAAGGAAGGAAATGGAGACCTCCCCTATCAGTGGACTTGGGGAGGATCATTCGTGAAGAAAGGGGAAAGTAGGTGGGATTAGGAGGGGAGGAAGGAGGGGTTTATGGGGGGATACAAAATGAATAAAGTGTAATTAATAAAAGTTTAAAAAATTAAAAAAATATTTAACACAAAAAATTAAATAAATAATAATAAAAAATTCTTGGGCACACATACAAAAAGTGGGACTTCATTAAGATTTTTTTTCAGTTTTGTTTTCTTGACAGGAAACATGTTCCTCCCCTGTCCTCCTTTTTATTCTTCTCCCCTCCCCTTCCCTTCCCTGCCTTCCTTGCCCAGTGTGAATTTACAAACATTGCACTTGAATGGATGCAGTTCTTCGAAAGCATTGGCAAAAGGACCCCTGCAGCCTCACTTCTAAACCTTGAACCTCAAATGCATTCTAGCTATTTTTTTTCTTGCATTGGTGATTAAGTAAAGCAACTCATTTTCTGGGGGGTAGGGGTAGATACCCAGACATGATGAATTCCTCATCTACCCCTCCCTGTTCCCCATGCTTACATCCTTTAGCACTTTGGGGAGCACATTGACAGAGGTTCCCCACCCATTCAAACCACAATCATACATGTGCTTTCTAAGATTTTCTAATAAAATTCTTTTAGTTGCCAGTATGAGACCTTGACTAAAAAAGAATTGGCTTCATTCTCAGGTGACAATCTCCTAAGTACAGTCAGGCTAATATGTGACATATCAAGGTACTCAGGTGGGTATTCTGTGTACAGTGCCAGTACACAGGCTCAGACCCAGGAGCTCAGTGGAGCCAAGCCTTCCCTATTTGAGTTCCGTTCACTTCCTTGTTGAAGCCACCTATGGCTCAAAAGAAGAATTTTGGGATTGGGAGTGTAGCTCAGTTGATAAGAGGTGGAGCAGAAGGATCAGAAATTCAAGGTCATCTTATAGCTGTTTAGTTTAAGGCCAGGCTGGGCTACAGAGGATCCTAACCAAATAATAAGAATAGTAATAACTACAATACCTTTCATCTAAGAGCATTATTTGGCAGTCATTGTTCCAAGCCAGAGCTAACCTCAGGTCACCAACCTTCCTTATAAGATAGCAAGGAGGCAACAAGGTCGAGCCCAGCAAGATTTTCTGCACACAGACCCCTCTCCAAATGAGCCTTCCTAGCCAAATATGTGGAAATATGTGTTCCCACTGATGACCAGAGGTGCCCCAGCTTGTAGTGTTGGGAGCATGGGGAAGGCAAAGTCACAATGGAGCACAGCTGTTTGATTACCAGTCCACTGAGACCATCACAAGCAAACAAAATCACAAAAGAACAACAAAGAAAAAAAATGTACTGGGTATAATACGCTGAAAGAGAATGGAAGAAGAAAATACCAAAACTCAGAACAGTGGCCTGTCTCTCTATGGGCCCTCTATCCTGTTCCATTAGTGGTGACCTATCCCCAAATCAGGCTCCATCCAACTACACCTGAGTTTGGAATGGTGACCTGCATTCAATCAGACCAGAGAATGGAGCAGCAACATATCTGTTGATCTCTACCAGACCAGAGGCCAAAGCACCAGCCAAACTCTGCCAGACCAGAGAACACAACAGCAGCAAATCCAGATCAGAGTCCAGAGCAGTGACTAAGCTCTGCCAGACCCAAGGTCGGAGTAGTGGATAAGCTCTGCCAGACCAGAGACCAGAGAACATTGGCAGAGGTGCCAAGCCTGGGGCTCCACATACTTTATCCATTCCTTGGCACCTCCTTGCCACTCTCACTGGAGTCTGTGAAACATGAATCAAGCATCCCTGAAATGGGAAAGAATCAAGTCTAGAGGGATAGAAGGATTCTGTCCGATGTCCTCAGTCAGTCCCAAAGACAAAAACAAACAAACAAACAAACAAACAAACAAACAAACAAAAAAAACATGGCAGCGACAGACAAAACAGTTAAACAAGACACAAACAGCTAGATCCCATTGCCTGTGCAGCAGAAAAATACAGAGAGCCAGACAGCAGATCCTACCACAACTGCAGTGGAAAAAAATGAAAGTAGGATATCAGCGAATCTCTGATGCAGGAGCTACCTGCATTGTCCTTGTCCAAAGATCCAGAGATCACAGAAAACTGGGTACTCTACCACCCTTACAGATAGGGGCACATTCGTCCTCTCTGAGGTCCAGAGAACACAGAAAACTCGGTGTTCCACCCTTTACAGATTTGCCCCTTCGAGTGGGGGTTCTAGAAAGTCTTCCAGGCCCCCTCTGGCCCACAGTTGTCCAAAGCATCAGCG
This sequence comes from Meriones psammophilus, assembly GCA_036365155.1. NCBI lineage: Eukaryota > Metazoa > Chordata > Mammalia > Rodentia > Muridae > Meriones > Meriones psammophilus. The sequence goes on from JAEOAE010002168.1 coordinate 17,066, forward strand.
CTAACCATTCTGACCACACAGATTACAAATTTTGCCCCAAGGCCCTAAAAAGGAAACTAGAGAAACACAGAGAAAGACCTAGACAAAGTGCTCACTTTGTATCAGGTGTGCTTGGGAGACTTGGGGATCCAATATGAGACCCCAAATGTTATGTCTAGATTTTAGGGTCGCCAAAGATCATAAGGAGCTGGACAACATATGTAAGAGCAAAGAGTTTTATTTGAACTTAAGCTGGGTTTCTCCATCATCACCAACACAGTGGATCAGAGAGGAGAGCCCTGAGCAGGTGCATGGCAGGGTTTTGATTGGGTATTTAGGAAGGACCAGGAAGTTCCAGTTCAACAGTTTCAGGATTGGGTGACATTCAGCAAGGGCAAGCTTTTTACAAAGTGATTGGCTAGCTAACATAACTAACATTGAGCAAGCTATCTCTAGGCCTCAGGAATGATAGGTATTTTCCCTGTCATTAATGTTCTACTACAGGTTGGTAGGCTGCTCAGCACAAATGCCCCATTTTGCTATAAGATATTTCCCATCCTTGTGGTTATCCTCAGGCTGTTCCTTGGATAGAAAATCTTACGACATTGTTTTTGGAATTGGTGACCCATGGCCCAATTCCTGGTGACCTTGGGGCAGACTCACTAGCTGGTGACCTTTTTTAGGCCTAGTTCCTGGTGACCTTGGGGGTGACAGATAGGTTCTCTAAGTTCTAAAAGATACATTTAAATTTTGTGGAGGTTGTAAATGGTATGTCCTGTGTCAGGGAGTACTCCAATATTAAGCTGTGATATAGAAGAGTAGAACCAATGATATAAAGGATTTTCTATTGCTGAGAAACTAGTGGTCCCAGATAGAATTTAGCTGAGGGAAGAATGTCTGTAAAATACTCCACAGATAAGTAATATGCTAACCAGGCCTATTAGAGATTAGGATTCCGGGAAACTCATGTTTGCTCACCAGGATTATCTAGAAATGTAGCAGGGTGAGGTTTTTTAATTTGTAACTTCCCAACATATATTTATTAATTTATGAATGCAAATGAAAACAGACCAGATTGTTGGGTGTACAGTTTAGGTCAGGTAACTTGATCCAGTGAATATTGAATTTTGAATTAAGGGACTGTCCTATGCCCATATGTACAATCCCCATTGACACAGTTCTGCCAGTTCAAATTTGAGAAACAGGCTATTGACTAATGCTTTGTCAGGTTACAGGTCTCAGCAGCTAATATTGTACACAGGGACAACATCGAACAGTATCTTATTAATGGCTTACCCTCTACAAGAGAATAGCCTGTGTTTTTCAAAGTCAGTATGCCTACGTGTTTTCTTTTTCAACTCTGAGGTTAAGAGCACTGGGTGCTCTTCCAGAGGTCAGGAGTTCAATTCCCACCAACCACATGGTGGCTCACAACATCTATAATGTGATCTGGTGTTCTCTTATGGTGTGCAAGTGTACATGCATGCAGAACACTGTATACATTATAAATAGATAAATAAGTCAGTTGTTGGTATTATTAAATTTTATTTTGTTGATGCATCACTGCTCTACTCTCTTATTCATTAATATTCTCTGATAATCCCCGGTCATTAAGAGTTCCATTCCTTTTTCTCTAGTGCTTTGATTTTTGTTTTTGTTTAAAGAAATATCTCCTGTAGATCATGTTATGTAGCTTACACTTTATTTAAACACTGAATGCTACCTCTTCTGTCCAGTGCCTAGAACATAATCCTTCAACTCCTTTCAGGTGGACCCTGACTGGTCAGTGTGAGGTAAAAGAGATCAGCGAATGAGTGTCCACTGACCTCCCTGGGTTTTGTTTGTTTGTTTGTTTGGAGGTGGGTGATTACAAATAAAGAGGGACCTGTGTAAGAATTGAGTTCACTGACCTACTTTGAAGCTGGTGTTGTCACAACACAGAAAGAGAGGGGGAGGAGGGAAGATGGCAATGATAATGGTAATCAAATTTAGATGGTCATTAAATGTGAAAAGTGTATGCTTAGGGCTGGGAGTTATACACAAAGAGAATCAAGAATATGGATTAGTTGCTGAACTTGTTTCTGGAAAGCAAATTTTTACAGTTACACTAGTTCAAACACACAGAAGATCTGGACAAAGTGGGGTGGTAGTGCCTAACAGGAATGCTTTCCCCTTCCCCCATTTAAAAATGTACAACCTGAGAGAGAAAAGGTGTGAGTAATACTTTGTGTGCTCAAATATATACTTGAATTCCCTGAAGAATATTGGACCATAAAGCCATTTTCAACTTTTAAAAATAATTTTTAAGATTATAATCAAATCGTTTCAACCTTCTCATTCCTCTCTACTCTTACGTCTCAAAAGATGGGATAAATTCTTAAGGTGGCTACTTAACAATCAAAGCAGATGTGGCTGTCAGGTTCTCCCAGCATCCCTCAGTCCTTACCTGTTACAAGGTATGGGTGTCAATCACAATTTTCTAGCCCAGGAGATGAGCTGCCCGCCTCCCAGCTGTCCTTCCTTATGTATTCCAACCAGTTCGGTTACCTGGTATTTTTAATTTATCATTTATCCTCCTGGCCCTTTGTTCTGGCTCTTCACTTCCCTCTCTTCTCTCTTCTCACATGGCTCAGGTTCATGTCAACTCTAGACTGTTCCAGATTTCCCTGTGTCTGACTATGTTCTCTCTTCTACCTATAATAAACTTTCTACTCCAACATACCTAGCAATAGCCACATTCTTTTTTTTTTTTTTATTTTTCATTTTCATTGAGCTCTCAATAACTACTCCTTGCTTTCAAGTTAATGGCTACTTATTTCTTCAATAGTTGTTACTGTTTGGCTTTGACTGAAGTTTGGCTAAAGGACTTCACATCTATGAGGTAGAGATGAATGCACTGCACACTGAGTATGTAATGGAATGTGCAAAATAAATGACCTGTATCTTGGAAGATAAACAGGTAGGTGCCCTGGGAGAGTGGAAGATTGTATTTTAAAAAATTTCCAAGATGAGGGTGTTGCAGGATATTTGATCCCAGTGTGATCCCTTAGATTGTGAACTGTAAAATGCTATGCTTTGTTTGGTCTGGTTGAGCCCTAACACAAACCTTAATTCCAAGAACTTTCTGTTTATCGTAAACAGGTGATTATGGTGTAGTTCCGTCAGCCCTAGAATATACCTTTAATACAAAAGCTCTCTGTGCACAGGATTTAATAATGGTAACCCTAGGTCAAGAGGCAAAGCAAGAAACCAGCTGACAGGGATTAAAGAGTAAGTGGAAGTTTCAGCTGAAATGTATTTAAGACAGACTGTAAAAGTAGAAGGAGTTTTACATTGGTAGCTTTTGGGCTTTTTTGAGCTTTGAGCTAGAAAGCCTTTGGCCTTGGGTTCTTTTGGCCTATCTCCCCCCTGAGCTGTCATCTGACTGAACTGGTGAGCTTTTGGAGCTTTTTCCTCTGAGATGTGAGGTGAGTAGCAGGGTCAGATGGGTGCTTTATTTGACTTTCTGAACTAGCAGGTTTTCTCCCCAGTACCTAGCTCCTGGATCTGTATTGGTAAACTCAAACAATTGGGATTTTCATTTTTTTATAACAACACTAGGGTTCTGTGAGCCCCTAGGGGTTGGGGCAAAGCTAGAATACCTCTGCTATCTGCATCATTTGATCTTTGATCAACTGGTAGAAGAGCTACTACTGTCCTGAGACTCAGCTGTATTGTCCAAGCTAATGAGGGAGTCTGCATGGGACTAGGAGTCAGGAACAACAGTAAGAGGTAGCTTATGGGATTGTTCTGGGATTGTCCTCTGATGTAGCTGTAGGGAACTGTGAATGAGAGCAGAGCCCATGCCATGGTGAGTGTGGGGCCATTGTTCCCAGGCCAGGCAGAGCAGGTCTGCTGAGCTATTATAGCCTGATATGCTTTGACCGAGATGGGCTGTGGTTCAGACTCTGCTTTTGTTGTTTTCCATGTGGTGACCTCAGCAGAGATCTTTGTCCTCTGACCCTTCTTGAGTGTTGACTGTCCAAGGAGGAGGGGACCCTGTGGCTTGGGCAATAGAAAGTTGTGGTGCTTATAGTATCACTATCTAGTGTGCACACCCAGGCATTGCTTTTGCTGTGCATTGGATAGATAGATTGGAAAACTGAAAGTCTCATTTCTAGAAATGCCTCATGTTATATTCCACACATGGTTTTGTGTAACAAATTTTATAAATAGTTTTGAAACTGGTAAAAAAAAAAGTGCTGTTGGTCATCATTAAGCAACACTTGCTTGTTTTTTTTTTGTTTTGTTTTTTTTTTTTTTTTTTTAATTTATTTTTTACCTTTCAACTACCACCGGGCACAATGATGTGATTCAGGGAAATTCAATTTCTGGGTTCAAAAGGATTTCCTGAGATGCAAAATTTTGTCAGTGTCAGGTGTGCCTGGTTTTAGGTAAGTGAATAGGGCAGATTACACATCTTGTGACATAATCCATGCTGCAAGAAATAGATACTAAATTATTCTCCAACTTCTTTGTGTATGAGTGTTGGCAAGGCTGGGCTGTGCCTAAACTCACAAGTGGACATGAGGGACTGCAAGCCATAGCCAAGCTTTATGATCACATCCATTTTCTAAGAGACTTCCAGAGCAAAAGGACTCTCTGTAAAGGAGGTTATTAGTAGCTGGGGGGTCAGAAATATAACAGTTTAGGTGTCATTTTATGTTTGTCTCGTAACAATTGTGGATTCTGTGTTTAATTAATTTGTATTAGTTAGAAAAAAAAGGTATCTCTGGTCCAGTGCACATTTTTCATACTAGAGTTTCCTTATGTCTTTTCAAGTAAACTTGACTATATTTTAGGCTTATGTTTTTGGCTTTTTCTCTTACCCCCTCATTCTTTCACAAGAACTGTACACATTCTTGATTATTGAAGTTTGTGGTAAGTACAGAAGTCACATCGTGCCAGATTATGAAATTTGTGACAATAGAATCATCCCTTATTTTTCTGTTTTCCTTTGTTTCTTACCAGGTGGCTTTTCTGATATGAGATAGAGATTTTGGATTGTTCTTTAGCAATCACATAAATACAATTTGTACTATGTCTATAGAATGCAGAAGAGATAACATGAAGGTGAGTGATACTATTTGGCCAGTTTACTCCTCTTTTGACATTTTCTTTTGGTGATCTGTCATTTTCTTCAGAAATTTCATGTTTCTAGTGGTCTCCATATTCTTTAACTGTATGATTTTATTCTCCTGAAAGGATTAAATCAAAACCCTGCCCCATCCCTAATTCAGGGGTGAAGATTGTACCTTTTTAGGCATGTGATATTTTTTATAGGGCAAAATGTTTTTTTGGAAATAGAAAAAGTATGATATCTCAATTAAAGTTAAAAAATCTGTGAAAGTTTACAAATATACCTTAAAGTGTATTTATTTCTAGGTAATAAAGGGCATTCACTTTCATTTTCAGCCTGCCTTTTACAAGCAGCTTTTAAACAAAATCACTGTAAATCCTATGTGCCTGCCTCTGCCCCCCGGGTAGTATGTAAAAGGCATGTGACTCCCAAATCCTGGGATTAGGGCTATGAACCACCAACACCCTGTCATTGTAACTCCTGAATTTAGAAAACAACTAATTAATAGATAACTGCTTGTCTCTGCTGGGATTAAAGGCACTGTCTATCACCACACTGCTCAAATATGTTATATTCACTCCAAATTATTCCAACTCAAACAAGTTTATACCTTTGAATTTACTTAAAACATTTTAAACCTCTTAACTGTTTTTAACATGAAACAACAAAAGTATCTTTTTTTTATTTAAGAAGAAAACACTAGTCTTCATGAATTTTTTTTGGACTCAATGACCAAGCTGTCTGATGAACAGGTACCTCTGCTTATTTGGGAAATCTCTACTATTCAAATCTAATCATTATCAATTTTGATAGGATCCACTATTTTTTTCCTGTGGAAACATTCGGTTTTACCAGTGAAGACACAGTTCAGTATTTTCACACTGTCTACTCCTTTTAGTTATTTTTACTTCTTTTTGTTCTAGAGTATTTAGGTGTGCTGTTAAGTTGCTACTAAGAGATCTTTCTGACTATTTTTTTCTGAATGTGCTCAGTGGTATGAATTGTCTTCTGGTCAACACTTCCATTGTGTATTATGAGTTTTGATATGTTTTGTATTCATTTCATTGACTTCTAGAAAGTCTTTAATTTCTTTCTTTATTTCAGTTTGGATCCATTTTTTATTCAATAGAGTGTTGTTCAATTTCTATGAGTTTGTAAGCTTTCTATTGTTTTTGTTATTGGTGATGTGCTGCTTTAAACTTTAGTGGTCTGATAGGATGCAGAAGGTCATTGCAAGTTTCTTATATCTTTTGAGACTTCCACTGTTCAAGTATATCATCAATTTTGGAGAATAATATATGAGTTGCTGAGAAGAGGGAACAATTTTTTGTGCTTGGGTGGGTGTTCTGTAAACATCTTTTGTGTATATTTAGTTTTTTGATGTTAGTTAGGTGGAACATTTCTCTGTTCCATATGGTCAGGAGGACCTGTCCATGATATATTGAAGTCTTCTCCTATCAGTTTATAAGGGCCAGGATGTGATGCAAGCTGCAGAAGGGTTTCATTTATAACTTGGGTGCTCTTATGTTTGGGGCATAGATGTTAAGTATTGAAATGTTATACTGCTGGATATTTTTTTCAATATGTTATGTCCTTTGCCATCTTTTGATTAGTTGTTTTGAAGTCTGTTTTGTTAGATATTAAAATTGCTTTACAAGCTTGATACTCTAATTCATTTATTTGGAATATCTTTTCCAACCCTTTACCCTGAGATAATGTCTATCCTGATGTGAAGCTGTGTTTGATGTATTTAGAAGAAGGGTGGATTTTTTTTTATCATCCATTTTTGTGAGCCTGTGTCTTTTTATTGGTGAGTTTGGGTCAATGGTATTAAAGATATCAACAGTGACTGTAAATCTTGGTATTTTGGTGGTGGTGGTTTTAGCACCCTGTGTTGGGCTATATTTATAGATACATATTGTTTAAATTTGACCTTATCATGAAACATCTTATTTTCTTCATTTGCTGATTGAAACTTTCTGGGCATGGTTAGTAATTTGTCTTGGCTTCTGTAGGTTTTTAGAGACAGAAGCACTCTGTCTAAGCCATTCAACTTCTAGCATTTTTTACTGAGAATACAGGATTAATTCCAATAGATCTGTCTTTTTTTTTTTTTTTTTTTTTTTTTTTTTTTTGGTTTGTCTGATTAGTTGGTTAGTTTGGTTTGTTTTTGTTGTTGTTGTTTTGTTTTGTTTTGTTTTGTTTTCCGTTGCAGCTTTTCATATTCTTGCTTTGTTCTGCATGTTTTGTATTTTAATTATTCTGTGCCAAGAGGACTTTCTTTTCTGGTCCAGTCTCTTTGGTGTTTTGTATGCTTTTTGGCTTCTTGTGCCTCCATAGACATCTTCTTCTTTAGGTTAAGAAATTTTTCTTGTATGATTTTGTTGAAAATATCTTCTGGACCTTTGATCTCATCCTTCTTCTTTTAATCTGATTATCAGCATGTTTTGTGTTGTCATAATGTCTCAGAGTTCCTGGATGTTTCCTGAATGTTTGGATGTAGACGAGGCTGGTTTTGAACTTACACCTCTAACTCCAGTCGAGTGTTGGGCTTAAATCTAGGCCAACATACCTGGCATCAACATCACCATCATTGGCTGCTGAGCATGGAATATAGAGTTTTAGGTATTTATTTTGTTTTCTTTTGTATATGTAAGCATAGGTTATTGTGTTGATCTTCATCAACATCTTGCATTTGAAATTTGGCAGGGAGTATATTTAATTTCTTAGGATGCCATTTATTCATGACACTAACACTATCTGAGCTTTCCAAGTCATTGAATTGTAGGTGTGTGACACTCTTCTTACCTGTTTTTTTTTTTAATTTTATTTGTTTTATTCACATTAAATTTATTTTTAATTTAAATTTGTTTTTTTTTTAATTTATTCTCTGACATGAACTCGAGTCTTCGATCACCTCCTCCTGGGTGGTGCAGCCTTACAAGGCCACAGAGGAAAATGATGCAGCCCGACTTGATGAGACCTGATAAGCTAGAAGGGGAGGAGATCCTCCCCAATTAGGAGACTAGAGAAAGGGCATAGGGGGAGAAGAGGGAGGGTGGGTGAGACTGGAAGGAGATGAGGGAGGGGGCTATGGCAAGGATACAACGTGAACACATTGTAATAAATAAGTTAATTAAATTAAAAAAATAATTTATCCACTTAACATCCCAATTTTAATCTTCTCCCTTGACTCTTCCTTGTCTCACCCTCCATTCTTCTTCCCTCCTTATCCCACTTCCTATATCTCAGATACAGGGAACCCTCCTCTCCTACCATCTGAACCCAGCCTATCAAGTCTCACTAGGACTTCCTGCATCCTCTTCCTCTGTGGCATAGCAATGTCCCTCCACAAAGGAGAAATGATCAAATAGAACACAACAGAGTCCATGTCAAAGCCAGCACCTTCTCCCCTTACTATGTATTAAACATAGAGACTGAGCTGCCTATCAGCTACATCTGAGCAGGGGTCTGGGTCCTCTTCATGAATGGTCTTTGATGGGTCCATCAATTTCTGCAAGTCCCCATGGGCCCAGATTTGTTGTCCTTGTTGGTCTTCTTATGGAGGTCCTGCCAGCTCTGGGTCTTTCTACATTCTATCCTCCGACTCTTTCCTATGATTCCCTGTGCTCTACCCAAAGTTTGGCCATGAATCTTAGCATCTGCTTCGAACCCCTGCTGGGCAGAGTCTTTCGGAGGATATGTATGTTAGGCTCTCATCCTCTTCCCTCTCCTCAGTCACTTCTGGTGTCGATTTTATTTGCACTTTTGCATAAGAATTAAGCATCCTCCATAGGGTCTTCCTTTTTATTTAGCTCCTTTAGGTCTATAGATTGTAGTATGTTTATCCTAAATTATGGCCATTATTCATTTACAAATGAGTATATACCATGCATGTCTTTCTGGTTTTGGAATAACTCACTTAGGATGATCATTTCTAGTTCCATCTACTTGTCTGAAAATTTTATAGTTTCCTTTTTTTTTTTTTAAATACCCGAGGTGCATTCCATTGTGTAAATGTACCACAATTTCTGTAAAACAATGGTTTGGTTGAGAGACATATAGTTTGTCTCCCTGTTATGGCTGTTATCAATATAGATGTTATGAACACAGTTGAGCAAATATCTTTGTTGAATGGTAGAGCATCTTTTTGACATATGCCCAGGAATGGTAGAGCTGGGTCTTGAAGTAACACTCTTTCTAATTGTCTGAGAAAGCATCATATTGATTTTTGAAGTGGTTGTATAAGTTTGCATTACCACCAGCAATAGAGGAGTGTTGGTCTTTCTCCACATTCTCACTAGCTTGCTGTCACTTCAGGTTTTGACCTTAATCATGACGGGTTTAAGATGGAATGTCATTTGCATTTCCATGAAGACTGCATATATTGAGGATTTAATGTCCACCATTTGATATTCCTCTGTGGAGAAATCTCTGTATAGTTCTGTACCCCAGTTTTAAATTGGATTATTTGAGTTTAATTTCTTCAGCTCTTTATATATATTGTTTATTAGCTCTTTCAGTTGTATGTAGGGTTGGTGAAGATCTTTTGCCAGGCTGTAGGTGGTTATTTTATTCTATTGACAGAGTTCTTTGCTTCATAGAAGCTTTTTGTTTCATGAGATCCTATTCATTAATTATTGATCTTAGAGCCAGTGCTCTTGGGGTTCTGTTGAGGAATTTATCATCTAGGCCAATGAGATCAAGACTCTTTCCCACTTTTTCTTCTAACAGATTTAGTGTATCTGGTTTTATGTTGAGGTCATTGAACAACTTGGACTGTAGTTTGATGCAGGGTGATAAATATGGATCTATTTTCATTTTTCTACATGTAGACTTCCAGTTAGACCAGCACCATTTGTTGAAGATGCTGTCCTTTTTCCATTGCATGGTTTTGGCTTCTTTGTCAGAAACCAAGTGTCCATAGGTGTGTGGGTTTATTTATGGGTCTTCAATTCCATTCATCCACCATTCTGTTTTTATTTCAGTACCGTGCAGTTTTTTATTACTATTGATTTATAGTTGAGCTTGAGATCAGGGATGGTGATACATACTGAAGATTTGCTATAGTACAGGACTGTTTTACCTATTCTGGCTTTTTTTATTTTTTCATATGAAGCTGAGAATTTCTTTTCAAATTCCTTAAGGAATTGTGTTGATATTTTGATGGGAATATCATTTAATCTATAGATTGTTTTTGGTATGATAGCAATTTTTACTATGTTGATCCTTCTGACCCATCAACATGAGAGATATTTGTATCTTCTTGTATCTTTTTCAATTTCTTTCTTCAGAGGCTTAAAGGTTTTTTTTTTTTTTTTTTCATGCAGGTTTTTCACTTGCTTGTTGAGGATAACTCCAAGGTACATTATGTTGTTTTTGTTTTTTTTTTCCTGCCTACTGTGAAGGGTGTTGTTCTACTAATTCTTTCTCAGTCCATTTGTCTTTTGCATACAGGAGTGCTACTGATTTTTTTTGAGTTAACTTTATATCCAACTACTTTGATAAAGTGTTTTTCAACTGTAGGAGTTCGCTACAATATTATATTTGGGTTCACTTTTATATACTGTCATATATGTGAATATAAATACTTTGACTTCTTCCTTATCAATTTGTATTCCCTTGATCTCCTTTAGTTGTCTTATTGCCCTAGATAGGGCTTTGAGTACTGTACTGAAGAGATTTGGAGAGAGTGTGTAGCCTTGTCTTGTCCCTGAGTTCAGTGGAATTGATTTAAGTTTCTTTCCATTTTGTTTCATGTTAGCTATAGGATTGCTGTATATTGTCTTTATTATTTTTAGATCTGTGCCTCTGTCCCCAGTCTCTCCAAGACTTTAAACAAGAATAACTGTTGGATATTGTCAAATGATTTTTCAGCATCTAAGAAAATGATCCTGTTTTTTTTTTTTTTTTTCAATTTCTTTATATGACGGATTAAGATTCCCTATATTGAACTATCCCTGCATGCCTGGGATTAAGCCTACTTGGTAATGGTGGATGATATCTTTGACATGTTCTTGGATTTGGTTTGCAATTATTTTATTGAGTATTTTTGCATCATTGTTCATAAAAGAGATTGGTCTGAAGTTCTTTTTCTTTTTTGGGGTCTTTGTGGATTTATCAAGGTGACTGTGGTCTTACAAAAGAAGTTTGGTCATGTTGCGTCCATTTTTATTTTGTGGAATAATTTGAAAAATATCGATATTGACTCTTCATTGACGGTCTTGTAGAATTCTGCTCTGAAATCATCTCACTCTTGGCTTTTTTTTTTTTTTTTTTTTTGGTTGCAAGTATTTAGATGGCTGCTTCTAATCCCTTAGGCAGTAAAAGACTATTTAATATCTTTACCTGATTTTGATTCAACTTTGGTAAGTGGAATCTAACAAGAGAATTGTATATTTCATTTAGATTTTTAAATTATGCGGCATATAGTTTTTTGACATAAGATCTAATGGTTCTTTGGATTTTCTCAGTGTCTGTTATCTCTCTCTCTCTTCCTTTCTTTCTGCCATTTACTTAGTTTGACTAAGAGTTTGTCTATGTATTTGATTTTCTCAAAGAACTAGCTCTTGGTTTTGTTGATTCTTTGAATTATTCTCTTTGTTTCTAATTTATTGATTTCAGCCCTGAGTTTGTTTAGTCCTAGTAGTCTACTCCTGTTGAGTGTGTCTGGTTCTTTTCTCTAGGGCTTTCAAGTGTGCCATTCAGTTGCTTGTATGGGATGTCTCCAATAGCTTATGAAGACCTTTAATGCTATTAAAACTCCTCTTAGGACTTTCAGTTTGGGTATGAGGTACCTTCATTTTCATTGAATTGTAGGAAGTTCTTTCTTTATTTCTTCCCTGACCTAGATTTCATTGAGTAGGGAGTTGTTCAGTTCCCACGTGTGTGTAGGCATTTTGTTATTTCTGTTATTGTTGAGGTCCATCTTTAGTCCATCATGGTCTGATAGGAAATAAGATATTATTTCAATCTTATTGTATCTGTTGAGACCTGGTTTGTGACCTATTGTATGTTCAGTTTTGGAGAAGGGTCCATGAGGTGCTGAAAGAAGATAGATTCTTTTCTGTTTGGGTTAAAAAATTCTCTAGATATCTGTTAGGTTCATTTGATTCATGACATCCATTTGTATCATTTTCTCTCAGTTTAAGTCCTTTTCCATTGCTCTGTCCCTTGATGATAGTGACATGTTGACCTCTCCCACTATTAATGTACAGTGATTGATATGTTCTTTAAGTTTTATTAATGTTTCTTTTACAAATGTGGGTGTCCTTGTATTTGGGGCATTATTGCTCAGAATACAGATGCCACCTTGGTGGAATTTTGCTTTGATGAGTATGAAGTATCCTTCCTCATTTTTATTTATTTATTAATCTATTTATCTATCTATTTATTTATTTATTTTTATTTAGGAGCAATAATGAATATCAGGCAATATTTTTAAAGTTTAAAAGTATGTGAAACAGCATAGTTTTTAAAAAATCTTTCAACATTTTATTGTGTTCCTTTTAAATTTTTATTAATAACAGTTTATTCACTTTGTATCCCCTCTGTACCTCCCTCCTTCCACCCCTTCCAATCCCACCTGCCATTTTCCCCACCCTGACCCTTTTCCAGTTCACTGATATAGGGAGGTCCTCCTCCCTTCACTCTGATCCTAGTCTATCAGGTCTCATTAGGAGTGGCTGCATTGTCTTCTTCTGTGGCCTGGCAAGGCTGATTCCCCCTCAATGTGAGGTGATCAAAGAGCAAGCCAATGAGTTCCTGTCAGAGACTGTCTCTGTCCCCATTACTATGAAGCCCACATAGATACTGAACTTCCATAGGCTACCTTTTGTTTAGGAGTTTCAGGCCAACTCTATGAGTGGTCCTTGGCTGGCATATCAGTTTCAAAAAAGACCCCTGTGCCCAGAATTTTTGGAACTGTTACTGTAGCTGGAGCTCCTGTCCTCTCCAGGTTTACTATCTCCCAGTTCTTCCATAAAATTCCTTGCACTCTGCCCAAAGTTTGGCTATGAGTCTCAGCATCTGCCTTGACACCCTGCAGGGTAGAGACTTTCAAAGGCCCTCTGTGGTAGGCTCCTGTCCTGTCCTGTATTCTCCCCTCATCTGATGTCCATCCTCTTTGCCTTTCTGCATGGGATTTGGGCTTCTTAGCCAGCATACTCCTTCCTGATTAACTTCCTTAGGTGTGCAGATTTTAGTATTTTTATCCTATTTTTTATATCCTATATCCACTTTTGAGTGAGTATATACCCTGTGAGTCTTTCTGCTTCTGGGATACTTCACTCAGGATGAGGTCTTCCATTTCCCACCATTTACCTGCAAATTTCATGTTTTCCTTGTTTTTCATTGCTGAGTAATATTCCATCATAGAGATATACCACAATTTCTGTATCCATTCCTCAACTGAGGGCCATCTGTGCTGTTTCCAGCTTCTGGCAATTATAAATTTATTACAAACATAGTTGAGCAGATGTCCTTGTTGTATACTTGGCGCCTTTTGGATATATGCTTAGGAGTGGTATAGCTGGATCTTGAGGAGGCGCTATTCCTAATTGTCTCAGAAAGTGTCAGGTTGATTTGTAAAGTGGTTGTATAAGTTTACATTCCCACCAGCAATGAAGGAAGGTTCCCCTTTCTCCAAATCCTATCCAGCATGGGTTGTCACTTGAGTTATTTGTCTTAGTCATTTTGATGGGTGTAAGGTGAAATCTCAGGGTATTTTTGATTTGCATTTCCCTGATGACTAAGAATGTTGAACATTTCTTTAAGTGTTTCTCTGCCATTCTATATTCCTCTATTGAGAATTTTCTGTTTAGCTCTGTACCCCATTTTTTAATTTGGGTTACTTGATTTGTTGGTGTTTAACTTCTTGAAATCTTTATAAATACTGGATATTAACCTTCTGTCAGATATAGGGTTGGTGAAGATCCTTTCCCAATCTGCAGGCAGTCATTTTGTTTTGATAACAGTTTCCTTTGACTCATAGAAGTTTTTTGAGTTTCATGAGGTCCCATTTATTGATTGTTGCTCTTAGAGCCTGTACTGTTGAAGATCTGGTTGAAGTTGTCTCCTGTTCCAATAGTTCAAGGCCCTTTCTCACTTTTTCTTCTAACAGGGTTAGTATGTCTGGTTTTATACTGAGGTCTTTGATCCATCTGAACTTTAGTTTTGTGCAGAGTTATAAATATGGATCTATTTGCATTTTCCTACATGTAGACATCCATTTAGACCAGCACATTTTGTTGAAAATGCTATTTTTTTCCATTGTATGGTTTTGGCATCTTTGTAAAATATCAGGTGTGTAAGGGTGTGGTTTATTTCTGGGTCTTCTGGCTGATTCCATTGATCAACCATTCTGTTTCTATGCCATTACTTTGCAGTTTATATAACTGTTGCTCTATAGTACAGCTTGAGATCAGGGATGGAGTATTGTTCAGAAGATCTTTTATTATTAAAGATTGTTTTAGCAATTCTGGGTTTCTTGTTATTTCATATGAAGTTGGGAATTTTTCTTTCAAGGTCTGTAAAGATTTGTGTTGGTAATTTGATGGGAATTACATTAAATCTGTCAGGTGTGCATTTGGTAATGGGACCATTTTACTATGTTAATCCTGCCAAGCCTTTGCAGCATGAGAGATCTTTCCATCTTCTGATATCTTCTTCTATTTCTTTCTTTAGAGACTTGAGGATTTTTTCATACAAGTCTTTGAATTTAGTTGGGTGTCACACCAAGGTACTTTATGTCCTTTTTTACTATCTTTGAAGGGTGTTGTTTCCCTAATTTCTTTCTCATGACTTTTTCTTTTGTAACAGAAGGGCTACTTATTTTTTTGAGTTGATTTTTTATCCAGCCACATTGCTGAAAGTGTTTGTGAACTTTGGGGGTTCCCTGGTAGAATTTTTAGATTCACTCATGTTTACTATCATACCATCTGCAAATAGTGATTTTGTCTTCTTCCTTTTCCATTTGTATCCCCATGATCTTCTTTAGTACTCTGCAAGGACCTCTAGAACTATTTTTTTAAGAGATATGGAGGGCAGCCTTGCCTTGTCCCTCCATTTGTGGGTTTGCTTTATTTTTCTCTCCGTTTAGCTTGATGTTGGCTATTTTGCTGTATTTGCCTTTACTCTGTTTATTTTGCCCTGTATCCCTGATCTCTCAATACTTTAAACAATGAATGGATGCTGGATTTTTTCAAATGATTTTTATTTCCTCTCTAGGAGATTATCATGTGTTTATTTTTCTTTCAATTTGTTAATATAGTGGATCCTTTCAATAGATTTTTGTATATTATCTTCTTGCATACCTGGCCTGAAGCCTACTTGGTTTAGACTTTGATATCTTTGATGTGTTTTTGTAGTGGGTTTGCAAACTATTTTGTTAGTATTTTTGCATCAATGTTCAGATGTAGAGATTGGCCTTAAATTGTCTTTATACTGGGGTATCCAGGGCTGCTTGCTCCTGAATAACTGGGTTCTGGAGATGCCATATTGCTTTGTCTTTTGTTGGTTGAGATTTTACACTGGCCTCTACCCATTGGGATATCTTAGGTGTTGAGTGTTAGTTTCTGGTACTTCCTGGAATCCTGTGGTGGGTCAAATCCCTTGGCAGGAAGATGATTTTTTTCCCAAAGGAGCTCTCCTCCGTTTTTAGGTATGGTCACTGAATGGCAGGTGTTTTTCAGGGTGCCACAGCTCATCTCAGGTGTACCGACCTGAGTAGTAATTGTTGCCTTTGTTAGTAAAGGGGGCTATCCTCTCACCCAGAGAAGTTCTAAAGACAGCTGCCCTGCTGCTGGGTTTCTTGCTGTAAATTTAGTGAGCTGCAGCTGTAATCTGGGTACCCCATAGTTTGGTCAGTTTAGTTAGGGATAACTGGTTGTCCCTTGGAACAGTATCTGGGGGTTGATCTCAGGGAACCCAGGCTTCTGTAGGTCTGAGTTTGGAGCTCTGTGCCCCATTACCCAAGTGGTAATCAGTGGCAGGTGAGCACCACTTTCATGTGTGCAGCAGGAGGCTAGAGTCTGGAGCCTGTGGATAACCAGAAACTTTTCTGGAGCTAGAAAAGTTTCTGGCCCTGAGGTAGGGCCAGATATTTTCCCCCACCTTTGGGTTTTCTCCCTACAGGAAGACCCAGTCTGTACTGTTCGGGGGGGGGTGTAGAGTGCATAGGCACTCGCTTGTGATTTGTTGCTCCAAGCTGGTGACTGGCAGGAACCTGAGAACTTTTCCTGAGAACATTCCTGTGTGTCGTGGTGGTAGTGGTGTTGGGGTTCATCTGAGTGCTCTAAGCTGGGACCTGCTGTTTCCATCTTTGTGGGGTTTTCTTCCGACAGGGAAACCCAGCCTCTAGTGCCCTGGGGCACACAGTTCTGTCTGTGACAGAGAGTCAGGTGCACAGAGCTGGCAACTGGAGCCCTACTCAGGACTGGCTGCTGTGCACCCGCAAGTATACAGGACCTTTTCTAGGGATAGACTGGTTGACCTGAGGTCAGACCTGCTTGCTTCCTTCCCTGTGGGGTTTTCTCGAGACTGGGCTCCCAGTCTCTGGTGCCCCAGGGTGCACAGTTCAGCCTGGGAAGTTGATCAGGACATGTGGGCATGTGGCTCTGGTCTAGTGACCCAGTGCCTGTGACCCAGGTTCTTGCTGGGTGACCTGAGTAGACGACTGATTCCCACACTGTAGTGTTTCTCTGACCTGGAAACACAATCACTGTTGTTTTAGGGTCCAGAGTTCAGTCTCTTAGGCACTGTACTAAGATTGCTGACCTGCTTCTCAGACAGTGTCATCCAGTGCCACCATCTTGGATTACCTTCTTCCTCATCTCTTTCAATTTATTTGTTGAAAGTCTATTTTATTAGATATTAGGATGGTTATTCCTGCTTGTTTCTTGGTCTATTTGCTTGAAAAACCTTATTCCTGCTAAAACAGCCAGGAAGTTTTCAAAGGGATTATCTGAGTGCTCTGAGGTTGAGACCCAATTGCTTTTTCTCATCATTGGGGTTCATCTCACCTGGTAAACACAGTCATTGGTGTTTGGAGGCCCACAGTTCCAACTATTGGTCACTGTGCAGTCTCTGCTACCCTGCTGATCACACACAGTGTGTGTTCAGCCCTTCCAGCTGGGATCTGTTTTTAATTTTTTACTGAATATGATTATTTTGATTGTATGCATGAATATGAACCTCTTGTGTGCCTGATCTTCACTATAGTCCAAAGATGTGTTCAGAACTCATGAACTGATTGATAGTGGGGTCCCAGGTAAATAATGACATTTCAGCCCAATTATTTGCAAAGAGTAGAAAGAGCTCCTCACTGCTGAACCATCTCTTCTACCTTATGTTGCTTATTTATGATCAGCATTTACATTGCTAATATTTTCATTTTTCTATTTTTAGCTCTTTAAACATGCATTCCCTTTTAGTAAGATGTTATTAAAGTTACAGTTTAAGCTGGGGCAGTGCAAATTTCTGGAAAATGAATACACAACTGGAGTGAATGTATAATTTTTTGTAGAAGCTTCAGTAAAGACCTCTGAGTTCTTTCAATCTTTTATGTTTGTTTGATTGACTTTTAGGGGAGGCTCTGTCTTACTATATAGGTCTACCTGTTCTGGAACTCTTTGCATAGATCATGCTGGCATGCAATTCAATAAGATACACCCTCCTCTGCCTCCTGAGTGATGGACTTAAAGGCATAACAGAATACACCCAGCTTGTCCATGATTTTTGTACTTAGTAACTGTTCATAAATTTCTCTGATGTGTACTTAGTACTGCTCATCTCTTAATTTCTCTGTGTGTCTCTGTCTCTCTCTTTCTATTTCACTCTCTTCTCTCTGTCTTTGTCCACATTAATTAGAATGACTATTCAAAAGCTATATCCTATTCAAAAAAGTTCGGATAAGACATAGTTAAACTTCATTATTCAGTTTTCTTCTAAAATGACTTAGTGATAATATTAACACTATGTTTTAATAGAAAAGTTTTAATCTTTATTTTTAATCTATAGACTATACATGATTTAGAAAGGAGAATATACAAAACAATGAAGAAAGAATAATCATGTGTTCTATGCCTTTTCTTTTGTCTGGGAACTCAGAAATATGATGTTATCAGCTATGATTATTGTTGCTTGCCACCCATATTATTTTTATCCATCTATTCACTGTAGTACAATTTCCCTTCCACAAATATATGAGCCCCTATTTTCATATACTGGTATACCACATCTCTGATCCCTGGTCAAAACATGATATCCAGTGCCATGTTGTCTTTTGACTGACACCACCCATTTGTTCACTGTCACCTGATAGCCACATATCATTTGTTGCTAGATAAAATATCATGACTGTGTTTTTTCCTTCCACCTGTCTCATGAAAGTGTCCTGACCTACTCACCCAAGTAACTGAAGACGATTCATAGATCACTCAAGAACCCAACTAATGGCTATTTCATATTCATGTCTTACAATTTAATACAAAACCTTTAACACAGGTTTTCAAAGCAAGCCTTTTATTTCCTTTACAATCTAACCTTTAGGCTTTTTCTTCTCCCATCCTTCACCTGATGCACAGCACCCAACTGTCTAACACTATCACTTCTAGGTCAGAAAATAAATGGAAGAAGCACTAGAATTATATAATTATATTGCCAATGAAGTATAAATTTATATTGTTGCCAGTCTTTCTTTTGTACAAATGTATGTTATATTTTAGAATTCAGTGACCTTCGATGATGTGCATGTGAAATTCAGCCAAGAAGAGTGGGCTTTGCTGGAACCTTCCCAGAAGCAACTCTACAAAGATGTGATGCTAGAGACCTGTAAAAACCTCACTGCTATAGGTAAGACTGCAATTTTTCTTTCACTTTTAAAATAAAGAGACAAGTCTTACTTTGTTATTGATCCTCTTCTGTAATTCCAATTGAGAATGAGGAGGAATGAGGTGAATAAATCAGGCACGGTTCTAAGGGTCACAGAAGATAGTGATTTAAGTTTTGCCTTAATAATAACATGACATTTCCAATAATATATATTTTCTGATACTATATTTTAGGCTACAATTGGGATGACCATAATATTGAAGAACATTTTCAAAGTTCTACAAGTAATAAAAGGTAACTTTATGTGCATGTTGATACAGATATAAATATTAAATTTTAATGTGTCCTGGAGGTTTGCTGTTTTTTTTGTTGTTGTTGTTTGTTTGTTTACTGGCTGCTTTTTATTTTCTGTTTTTGAAATAGTTTTTTTTTCTGGGTATCTCTGACTTTCTTAGACTTGCTTGTTAGACCAGCCTGACCTCAAAATCACACAGATCTGCCTGCTTCTGCCTCCACAAGTGCTGGGATTGAAGTCATGTACCAGCACACATGGCTGTGTCCTGGAAGTTTTAAAGAAAAGCAACAGTGTATAAACAGCACTGCTTTAAGTGTACTGATGATCATTAAAATCTCACAATTCCATGTACTTCAATGTCAGGTATCTGATTTGTGTTTTCAAGGCACTCCCCTAAAATAAAATAAAATAAAATAATATTGTAACAAAAATACCATTTGAATCATATGGACATTACAGCTACTGACTTGAACTGCCAATCTGTTTAGTCTCATTCTATCTACACAGATATTGCAAGAGGTATACACATTGAGTAAGTGACCAGTATGTGTCCAAAACCTTCTAATAAGCAAATATTTCATACTACAACCAGTGTTACTCATTTTCATGTAGTAACATTGTAAAGTTTAGTGAAAAGAGCAGCTTATGAGAGTCAAGAATGTTGTTGTAGAGAAACCTTAATCCCTATATGACATGTGTATGATGAACAAAAAACAAGCTGTGTTAGTTCAATGTTGCGATCTTTTATTATTCTTGTAATTTAAATTGGTATATCAAATGTCACAATATTTCTAAGACACATGAGCATAGGGATATTGAAGGAAGCAGTGTACCTGTCTTTCTCCAAGAACAATTGATTTTGTAGCAGTACCCACATTGAGATTTACTGAATGTGATAAATGGTTACTGTTAATTGGTTTTGCCACTTCACTGAAAATTCATCACCAAACTCATACTGCTAAAAATACCCATGAATACTAGGAATTTGGAACTTATTCTGCTTGTCCTGGCTCACTTTGTAAATGAAATGTCATTCATATACTACAAAAAATTGTGAATGGGATTGCTGTGCTAAAATTCTGAATTCTTACAATACTCTTTATATATTTGAGTAAACCTCTCATAGAAAAATTATGCTATAAATTTGAATCCCATAACAAATGCTCTTACCATCACAGAGATATTCACAAATACGCATAATGAAGAATACCATGAATGTAAATAAAGTGGTAAAACTTTAAAATTTTATTCTTTTTTACCATTAGACTGAATTATAAAATTAATTCATATAGATAATTATATTTATTAGTGTATTGAAATCTGGGAAATCTTTCATATGTTCTAATTATCTTTGCAGTCATGAAAGCAGTCATACTGGAGAGAAACCCTTCAAATGCCCTCTATGTGGTAAAACCTTCGCCTATACCACTGTTCTCATACGGCATAAAAGAACACACACAGGAGAGAAGCCTTACAAATGTAACCAGTGTGGAAAAGCCTTTGCACGAAACAGTACTCTCTTAAGACATAAAAGAACACACACTGGAGAGAAACCTTATGAATGTAACCAGTGTGGTAAAGCCTTTGCACAAAACAGTCATCTCAAAAGCCATAGAAGAACACACACTGGAGAGAAACCTTATGAATGTAACCAGTGTGGTAAAGCCTTTGTACAAAACAGTGCTCTCATAAGCCATAAAAGAACACACACTGGAGAGAAACCTTATGAATGTAACCTGTGTGGTAAAGCCTTTGTAACCAGTGTGGTAAATCAGTACTCTCTTAAGCCATAAAAGAACACACACTGGAGAGAAACCTTATGAATGTAACCAGTGTGGAAAAGCCTTTGCAGAAAACAGTCATCTCAAAAACCATAGAAGAACACACACTGGAGAGAAACCTTATGAATGTAACCAGTGTGGTAAAGCCTTTGCACGAAACAGTAATCTCATTAGCCATAAAAGAACACACACTGGAGAGAAACCTTATGAATGTAACCAGTGTGGTAAAGCCTTTGCAGAAAACAGTAATCTCATATGGCATAAAAGAACACATACTGGAAAGAAACCTTATAAATATACTCAACATGATAAAGCCCTTGCACAACAGAGTAGTCTCTGAAAACATGAAAAAACACACAGTGGAGAGAACCCTTGTGAGGGTAATTAGTGTGATAAAGCCTTTGCATGTAACAGTCATCTCCTAAGACAACAACACATTCTGGAAGGAAACCATATGAATTCAACTATGTGGTAAAGCGTTTGCACATAACATCTCCTAATACATAAAGGAACACATACTGGAAACATGTCTGACTGTAACCAATGTGAAAACTTTTGGACTTCAGAATAATCTCCACACTCATGAAAAAATCCTAATGTACAGAAAGCCTGTGAGGGTTTTGACATGGTGAAACCATTTCACATTTGTATGATCTTAATCCTCATGAAAGGATTCATAATGGAGGAAAAACTTATGAATGTGTTAAAATGGTGAGGCCTTGCACAAATCTAGAGTCATCATTATCATAAAAGTATCCTTACTGGAAAGGAATTCTGTGAGTATAAGCAATGTTGAAAGGTCTTTGTGTTCTTTGGTCCACTGAGATCCAAGAGAACTGAAAAACTAGCTCAATGGAAATGGCCTCCCTTTTCTGAAGGGGAAAGGGAATTAGGGGCAATAGGAATGGAGTGTAGTCATGGGGCAGAGAAGGGAGGCGGATTACAATTTGAATTTAAAGTAAATAAACTTATTTTTAAAAAAATACAATGAATGGTGAATATCAATTACATGCAACAGTATTATTTAATAAGGTGTTTACAGAAGACTTATTGATAATCCTGATTTTCAACATTTACTATTTTCAGTTGCCTCACTTTACACAAGAAACTTTTAGTCCAGTGGCTGAATATGTAGGGAATGGTGAACTAACACCAGCCAGGAAAGTTCTCTGAGAGTATCACAACAGCAGTAGCCTGTAGAAGTTTCTTTGTGTACACATACCTATTTTTCCAAGGGTACTATTGAAAAACATCACAACCAACACTGAATTTTGAGATATGAGGGAGGAGACTTTCTTTTCCATGTATGTCCCTGCTTCTGGCCTAGATGTGTAACCCTGTCAAGAGTGAGTTTTCACTGCCTGACTTCATCTGGAGAGTGTCTTTAGACATAGACACCACCAATCAAATTTGATAGATGGCCTTTGACACAGATCCCTGATAACTCTCCCCTCCCTTCAAATATAGGATAATTTGGTTCTGTGTTCTTGCTCTTCTTATTCATATAATAGGAATGTGCTGTTTAATGCAAACTGAGCATCCTTGAATTACCTAGTATTAAACAATTATCTACACCTATACTTGGAGCATTGCAGGCACTCCCCAAGGAATATAAGCCTCTGTTTTCTGTTTTTTAGAATTAAAGTTGAACTTACTTTCTGAGGTGGTTTGCAGAGTGGCTGACCACTGTTATGCTTGTGGGCTTTCCAAGCTTTATACCTCATCTTCTGCCCCTCATGCCTTTTTGTGTTGGTGGTAAACAGCCTTCCAGGCAGCAAGAGAATCACATTCTCTGAAATACCTGTGATAAAATGTTTCAGACTTCATAGCATTTCCAATTTCACATGTTTCTGGATGTAAAATGGTCAATCAAACAGTGTCTTGGGGTGGGACTCTTTAAAATGAGTTATACTTAGTGTTTAGTTCACGGTAAGGTTGCAGGCAAGCTTCATGATATGAAATCTTCTGAGGTGAGTACAGTGGCCCATGGAAAAGAAATAAGAGAAGAAATTTTATTTCCCTGTTTTTAATAGCTGAGTACTGTTCTGATAATGTATGGGTGGATGGCAGACGAGAGGAACTCCCCTTTTGAGTGGTCTATGGAAAGGGGATAGGGGATGATGGAGGGAGGGTGGGATCAGTAGATGTTGAGGGAGTAACCTTCAATCAGCATATATAATGAAAATTGTGAAAAAATAAATACAATTAATAAAATAAAATATAGTAAGAAAAACAAAAGAAAAAAGCAAAAATTTGAGCCTAGTTTTGGTAACTGCCCTCCCTCAAAGAGAATAAAGCAGATATATAGAAAGAAAGAAAGAAAGAAAGAAAGAAAGAAAGAAAGAAAGAAAGAAAGAAAGAAAGAAAAAACAGAATCTTTGTCTTTGCCACCTTTCTTCCCTGTGGGCTCACTTGATAATCATTATCCAATGGAGAACATGCTTTTCTCTCTGAAGTTTATGTTATCATAGAAATAGGATTCGAACCTGGAACTAATAGCAGAGGTTCATAGTTAACATATCAAATCAAATCTACTTGCCATTTTCTCCCAGCAATCCTTCAGTCCTTCCATGATATCTGATTCTCCAGGCTAGCACAGCCCACGCAGTACCCAGAATTCTCCTTTCCAGGGCCTGAGATAACCTCACCCCCCCTTCTTATCCATCTATAGGCAAACTATTTTGGCTACCTGGCCCTGTCAAGAGCCATGCAGGAGCAACAACAAAACAGCTATAGAACTCATGGAGTGTGGCTCCCCTGTTAGCATAGTAAAGGTGAGTTTGTCTTGGAGAAGCATAATACCAAGAACTGATTTTCCAGAGGACTTTGTGTTCTTATGTAGCATATCTCTGCTTGTTGCCCTTATGATGCCCATATTCCTCATAACATGAGTTGTATGAAAACTCTAAGGAGGCTTCTAGCCCATCACTGGGCAATATCACTGGCATTTAAAATTAACATTGCTTGATCTCCTTTCACATGTTTACAGGAGCAGATTAATGAATTAACCAATGTCCTTGAAAGGAGCCATAGATATAGATTGTTAGCAATGACCATTATACTTAGAAACAATTTGGAAAAATAGATTGTTTAACAAGGTCAGGGAAGATGTTTTTGCTAATGGCTCTGATGTAAAAAAATCTTAAAGAACAATTTAAAGTTAAGAAAAAGTTCACTGTTAATAGAAAAGCCATGGATGTTTTAAGGTTGGTGAGCTAAAACAATAGCCCAGGTTAGCATTGGCTGTCTGGGCACCCTCAAACTGGGTCTAAAACTGAGACAGCAGTTCATTCCCTATATTTGTTTTTCCCTCAGCTTCTTGATATGATTTAATAAAATGATTAGTTAATTAAGACACTCCTTTAAGATTTAAAGTACAGTTGTCAGTACCATGCCTTTTTATTACTGTTGCTATAGTACTACTTAAGATCTAGGAAGGTGATACCTCCAGAAAATCTTTTATTGTACAGGCATTTTTTTTATCAATTCTGGGTTTTTGTTTTCCATATCAAACTGAGAGTTATTTTTCAAGGTCTGTAATGAATTGTGCTGGTATTTTGATTGGAATTGCATTGACTCTTTAGATTTCTTTTGATAGAGTGCCCATTTTTCCTATGTTAATCCTACCAATCATGGAGTATGGGAGATCTTCTGATATCTTCCTTGAAGTTCCTTTTTTTTTCATACAAGTCATTCACCTGCTTGATTACAGTCACATCAAGGTACTTTATGCTATTTGTGGCTTTTGTAAAGGGTTTTGTTTTCCTAATTTCCTTCTGAGCCCATCTGTCTTTTGTATACAGGAGGGCTTCACATTTTTTTAAATTTAATTTTGTATACAGTCATTTTGATGAAGTTGTTTATCAGCTATAGGAATTCCCTGGTTGAATTTTTAGTGTTATTCATATATACTATCACATCATCTGCAACACAAACTGGACTGGATGTGGAGAAAAGGTAACCCTTCTCCATTGCTGGTGGGAAGAATAAACTTGTACAACCACTTTGGAAATCAATCTGTTTTTTTTTTTTTTTTTTTTTTTTTTCAGAACATTATGAATAGTGCTACTGGAATATTCAGTTATACCTACCCTGGGCATATATTCAGAAGATTATCAACCATACAACAAGAACATTTGCTCAACTAAACTCATAACAGGTTTATTGACAATACCCAGAATCTGAAACAACTTAGATGTCCCAAACTGAGGAATGGACACATAAATTGTGGCACATTTATACAATGCAATACTATTCATCAATTAAAAACAAAGGAAATCAGAAGGCAAATGGATGCAACTGAAAAGATCACTCTGAGTAAGGTATCCAGAAATAGAAAGACACTCATGGTATATACTCACTTATATGTGGATATTAGCCATATAATATAGGGTTTAAAATACTAAAATCTATAGTCTTAAAGGATCTAAACAACAGTAAAAACCCTAAGGGAAGATGCTTAATCCTCATTCAGAAGGGCAAAATGGGATAGACATTGGTAATGGGAGAAGACAGGGAACAGTGCAGGAAACTACCACAGAGGGCCTCTGAAAGAATCTACATAGCAGGGTATTAAAGCAGATGGTTAGACTCATAGCCAAATTTTGGGCAGAAAGCATGGATTAATATGGAAGATTCAGGAGGTAGAAAGATACCTGGATGTGAGAGGCCCTCCACAAGGAGGCCAACTGAGTCAAAAAATATGGGCTCAGTGGGTCCTGTTCCAACCAAGGACCATGCATGAAGAACACCTAGAACCCCTGCTCAAGTGTAGCTCATAATTATCTCAGTTTCCATGTGAGTTCCTATTAAGGGTAACAGTGGCTGTCTGTGACATAAACTCAGTGGCTGGCTCCTTGATCACCTACTCCTGGAAGGTGCAGCCTTGCCAGGTCACAGAGGAAGGAGGTGCAGCATTCTTGGTAAGACTTGATAAGATAGGCTAGGATAAGATAGTAGGGAAGTAGGGCGTTCCCCCTATCAGTGGACTAGGAGAGGGGCACAGGGGTAGATGAGGAGGTTTTTTGTAACTGGTGGAAGATCAAGGAGGGCTTACATCCAGAAAACAAAATGAATAAATTGTAATAATCAATAAAAAAAAAAAATGTTTTTTTTTTTTTTTTCCCTGAAATGGCTGGACTCAGGCAACTGTCTCTTAAAAAGAACTAGAAATAATAGTATTTCATCTACACTCAATTTCCTTTTCCTGTAATACTATATATAATAAATATCCTTGATAAAATTCAGTGGTTTTACTATATATTTTAGAATGATAATATTGTAAAATATTTTACAAATCAAATTTT
>JAEOAE010000674.1:0-48852 GCA_036365155.1 Meriones psammophilus
TAGCTCTCCAGAGTTAGAACTCAATGCCCCTCCCACTCTTTGGCTCCCCAGCTCTTTCCCCTAATTTACTTCAAGGGGGAGTACTCTTTACTTGCCATCTGCCCCTGGTTATAAAGTCTGATTAAGGGAGCCTGATTTCTCTTGCTCTGTGGCCAGGTGAGTCCTCACCAGCATGGGGAAGTGATCAAAGTGCAGAGAACTCCTGTTTTGATTTTTATTTATTCATTTGTTTTTGAGGTAAAGGGTCTTTGTAGCTCTGAGTGTTCTGGAGCTTGCTGTGTAAATCAGGCCATCCTCAGAAGCACAGAAACCCACCTCCCACTCTGCCACTGCTGGGATTTAAGACCTGCACCCAGACTACCTTTGAACCTGTGTCTTTGGAGGTGGGAAGGGTGTGTGTGTGTGTCCCTAGCCTAGAAAAGGGTTTTAGAGGCCCTGGAGATGGATTTATGGGCATTTTTTGGGTTCAAGGTTAAGGTGTTAGGAACCAAATCCCAGACTTCAAGATGACCAAGGAATCTTTCTTTTGATGTTTGTGTGTGTTTGTCTACACACAATTGTTTATGACATGGACATGGCTTGAGCTCTCAAAGCAGAAGGGGGACTCTGAATACAGGGACTGGAGTTCCAAATGTATTGTTGTGAGCTAATCTCTGAAAGGTGGGGACTGATGCAGGCTTCGCTGGTGAAGGAACAATTGCTCTGACTCACTGAGCCATCTCTTCAGCCACACAGCAAGCAATCCTCAGTGACTGCCACCTCTTCATAGAATTTTTTTACTTTTTCTTTCCTTTTTGATTATTTTTTAAAATTGACTTTGCATACTGATCACTGCTTCCCCACCCTCCTTTCCTCTCAGTCCCTCCTAATCCCTTCTCCTTCCCCCATTTCCCCTTTCTTTTTTTTTTTTTTTTTTTTCTGAGACATGGAGTTCCTGCATGAATATCCACCAACATTGGCATATTTAGTTTGATTGGGTCTATGCACATCTTCTCCTCTTGTCCATAGCAAGGCATTCCAGTTAGGGGAAAGATATTCAAAGGCAGGCAGCACAGTCAGAGACCACCCCTGCTCCTGTTGTTAGGGGTTCATGTGAAGACCAGACTGTAAGTGTGTTACATATGTGTAGGGGCCCCTTAGTGTTCTAAGTGTGCTGTTTGGTTGCTAGTTGAGTCTCTGTGGGGCCAGGTTGTTGATTCTGTGTGTCCTTGACCCCTCTGGTTCCATCACTTCTTCTTCACTCTCTTCCACATGATTTTCAGAGCTCTTCCTAATATTCAGATGTGGGTGTCTGCATCAGCTTCTGGGAGAAGCCTCTCAGAGGACAGATGTCTCTAGAATTCTGTCTACAAGTTTAGTGGAGTATGGCTAATCCTATGATGGTTGGGCTCACTGTCCTGTCCTGAGTCTCAAGTTGGGCAAGTCAGTGGTTGTCTTTTCCTCTATTTCTGTTTCCTTCTTATTCCTGTAAAATTTGTAGGCATGGCAATTTTCGGGACAAAAGCTTTTTGGGTGGGTTGGTGAAGAGGAATTTTAATTCAGAACATGTCTGTCCTGGCAAGAGGTCAACTCCCAAGATCTTCAAGGTCTGTGTGATCCAGCTGGAATACAAACATGCCTTTAATCCAGGAAAGAGAGGTGTTTCTAATTCAAGGCCAGCCTGGTATAGAGCACGTTGCAGGTGAAGAAAAGCTTAGGCCTAGGTGTGGTGTTACATGCCTTTAATCTCAAGCAATGAAGGTAAAGTTAGTTTTCAGAAGGAAGCACCTGGCAGAGGATTTGAGCCAGCACAGCTGAGTTGAAGCAGCCAGCCTAAAGCTCAGAAATAATAGGAAAGGAGCACATTAAGCAGTAAGTCTCAGACCCTGGAAATATTCTAGGCTTAGGTTAGGTTGTACAGAATCTAGAACCTTCCAGGACTATGCCTGAGATAGCAGAGGAAGCATTCATCCTCCCAGATGACAACTGATCAGAAAATACGTTAGTTTTACTGGTTTGTGTCCCCATCCCTTCATTGCATGTCTTGCCTGGTTACAGTAGTGGCTGTTTCAGGTTTCCTGTCCCCAGTTGTTAGGAGTCCCAGATGGAGTCATTCTCATTGATTCCTGGGAGTTTCCATGTCCTACTTTTTTAGTTTGTCTCATAGAATCCTCCCTCATCCATTCCAGTTCTTTCTCTCAGTTCTCTCTTTCCTCCTTCCTGCTCCTACCCCACTCCCTCTCCCACACTGTTTCCTTCCCTGCATAACCCATGATTATTTTATTTCCCTTTCTCAGTAGGACCTAGAGATTTTAAATTTTTTCATGTTTTTCTCTTGTCTCTGAAGGTTTTCTGAACTCCTGTCCCTGCTCTCACCAGGTCTGCTCTTCACCCTTATTTCTCTTTATACTCCCTCTCCTACCTTGTTCCCTCTCTTCCACTGCTCCCTCTGTCTATTCAATTTCTCCATCTTTGTTGAGATTTAAGTAACCCTCCTTGTGTCCTCCATATTACTTATCTTTTTTGGGTCTGTGCATTGTAGTTCTGGCTGGAGAGATGGCTCAGCTATTAAAAGCTAGGCTCATAACCAAAAGCAGAGGAATCTTTAATGGCCGAGAAGCAATGAAAGAAATTTTCACCATCAGAAAAATGCAAATCAAAAGGACTCTGAGATAAGATCATGCACCCATCACAATGGTTAAGATCAAATCCTTAGGTTGAAGAGCTTAAGATAGCCTGAATATAACTCCATTTTGAAATAAAGATCTTGACTGGGAACTGAATTCAGGTACCAGGAAATATCACAGAATGTACACCTGGCAGAAAACAAAGTTAACTCTCCTATCAACAGCCTGCAGGAAATATAACAGAATAAATGCTTCATAGAAAATAGAGACAAACTCCCTGGCAATAATCAATGGGAATCAGTTGAGAATCGGGTGGGAAAATTCTCCCCAATGTTTCAGATATGGTTTAGAAAAATAGCCATTGTGATTATATGCCTTAGCCATTGTGATTATGTGCCTCAGAAAAGGTCACCCCGTCCTGCTAAACTTCACCCAATTCTGTAACGCCAAGGCTTATGCCCCCCTGCTTGCTGCCATGGAAACCCCCTGCTCACAGACTTTCCCTTTAAAAATCCTGTTCACTCAGAGCTCGGGGTCCCACTTCTCTACTGCTGTGCCAGTGAGACTTGGGTCCCGAGTTCGATCGCTCTCGTAATAAAGCTCTCTTGCAATTGCATCGAGTCATCTCCTGGTGGTCTCTGAGGGTCCCGTGAACCTGGCATAACAAGGTGACAGCACATGCTGATGATGATGTAGAGCAAGGGAACACTACTCCATTGCTGGAGGGAGTGCAAACATGTACAACCACTTTAAAAATCAATCTTGAGGTTTCTCAGAAAATTGGCAATAGCTCTACCTCCTTACTCAGCTATACTACTCCTGGCCATTAACCCAAAGGATGCTCCACCATACCAGAAGGAAACTTGTTCAACGATGTTCATCCTAGCTTTATTTGTAATAGCCAGGAACTGAAAACAATCTAGATATCTCTCACCTGAAGGGTAGATAAAATGTGGTATAGACATACACACAATGGAATACTGTTGTTGAATATTAATATTTACTATTGGTTTATCTCTTTATTAAACAGTGGTTATTCCTAATCCAGCAATATACCCAAATCACCACAAAGAACCTGGGATTCATTTAGTTAACCTAGAGCACAATGTTCGGCAATAGTTTCTCCACCGTAAACATCCAAGCCCATATAGTTTCCCACCATTCAGATTTTACCCATAATATTTGTTTTAATCTTTCCTCCTGGTCCAAGACCTCCCCCCCCCGACCCCTGTGGTTCCAAGTCTTTGCCTGCTGATCTCTCTCTCCTTTTTTGGCTTTCTTTCCCCCTTCATTATTATACCAACATTTCCTTTAAGTTCAATAAAAGCTCCTTTTTTCAGTACAATAATAATTACAAAATTATGAAAACTATTAGGTAAAATTTACATTTGAAATATCCAGTGCATGTGTATTTAGAACCTTAGGAGAAAGTACCTGATTATCACCTCTATCCTGACAAGGTTAGAGTTCTATACCTAAACCAACTTTAATCCTTATTGTCATACCTATATAAAAACATTTTCTTAAATTTTAAACAAGCTTAATTGTGGAACTGTAAGTATTTGGTCTTCAAACCCACCAGAGACTTGAGAAGGAATATAATTAGCTACTGGAGTTAATAGAACGTGAATGTCAGCAGCTTCCAAAAAATATAAATCTGACAGAGACAGCCTGTTGCCTGAATAGTCACCCAAAACTCTCTATAACATTGGAGCATCATCTTCAGCCTTCCAGCTTAGCATATTGGACAGACATATATATGGAGCAGGAACTATTTAGGACTGGCTTACCGTGTCTTGCAGAGTTTCATAGTACATTTATCCTGCATTCACGCTTGCCCATTTTTGTCAGGAATCTGTTGTGAAGCCTGGGCATTTTCTTTTTGTCTGGTTGGCATGTTTGCTACCTTTGAAGCCATCTCCATATGGAGGTCCTTTGATGCTCAACGTCTTTGAGGTAGAGAGAGTGCTGCCAGGAGATGGCCTGTCTCATTGTCTAAGAATCTTTAAAATAATAAAGATATTTTAAATGTCATATTCTGTAGGTCTCTGAAATTTCTGAAGACTACCTAACTTTATGTAATCTCTATGCTTACAAAATCATATGTATCGTTAATCCTAGGTTGAATGCTCCACTGATAAATTAGACTAATGTCTGATATGACTATGAGTTGATTAACTAACAATTACCTATGACCTAACATCCTGAACAGTTTGTAATAGCAATTTGAAATATTGGAAATAATCTTGAATTTATGTCAATATACTAACATTTACCAATGTATTAAAAAGGCTTATTCTTGCATCAATATACAAAATCTTCTCCAAAGTTAAAAATAATAACAAATAAAACCTTAAGTTGAGTAGATTCCATAATCTATCTTTGTCTTCTTATTCTTATAAGATGATCCTGTAT
This sequence comes from Meriones psammophilus, assembly GCA_036365155.1. NCBI lineage: Eukaryota > Metazoa > Chordata > Mammalia > Rodentia > Muridae > Meriones > Meriones psammophilus. The sequence goes on from JAEOAE010000674.1 coordinate 5,022, forward strand.
TCCCCTTCTTTTCAACCATTTTTTCTCCTTATCTAAGAAAGAAAGATAGAGAAAAAAAGGAAAAGAGAGAAATCTCTGAGTTTAACCTTGTTTTTTTTCTCTTAATAACACCATTAATAATTATAACCAACTCCCAATGACAATAAACATTCACAGCCCCAGAAAACAACCAAAAACATACCCAAACCTCCTTAAAGGAAATTGAATGTCATTCTCATGAATTTCTTCTATCTGACACACAGAAATCCTGTTATGGGGACTCAAGGATATTGGGAAAATGGTTAATTAAGCATGCATTAATATTTGTGGTCCAGTTTTTGAATGGTGAGAAATTTTAGGCTTAATTGAAGTCATGTTTGGAACAATCTAAAATGCTGGACCAATTGAGATTAGTAGCTGTCTTCAACACTCTCTTGGGAGCAGGCTTTGATGAGAAACAGCAATTGAAGCAGTTGAGGCAGGAACAAGCAGAATGCTGGAACATGCAAGATACTACAATAGATGTGTCAATGTCTAAGCATGCTGGAAGGATGAATTTTGTCAGGTTTGATCCAAAGTCTCTGGTATTCAGGCCTTTTATTCTGAAAGCATATAATTTTCACAAGCATTATACATTTCTAAAAGTATAAATATATGAGATGTGCAGGGTGAAACTAAAATGTAAACCAGTGTTAGCTATGCCAATTAAAAGAATGGCATAATAAGTTTTGAGGATATTGTAGTCAAGGGTTTATTGGCCATGTATTGTTGAAGTTCTGGCTGGAGACATTTTATGCCTCAGTTTCAGAGTTCTTCCCATGTAAAGGGATCAGCAATAAATTACTATTTGTATTGGACATACAGTCATTATCATACTAAAATCAAAACAAGGTTTTATAGCTCAAAATATCTGGTACCTGTTGTATCAGGCCAAGCTCCTACCTATCTCTGGAAAGTGGGCCTTCCATTACTGAGACAATCTGGTTGCCTTGAGCAACAAAAAAGGCATGTTTCAAGTAAACTTTACATAAACTAAACTCCCTTTTAATTTAGAGTTTAAGCATACCCTAGGCATCTTGTACCTATCTAGAGGATTAGGCCTGGGTTTTTATACATGTTAGAGCTATTTTTGTTCTAGCCCCACTTTTTATATAGAATGGGCAGTTATGCCCTTATAATAAAACTTTATATAAACTCCCTTTTACCTTTAGCATTTAAGCATACCCTAGGCATCTTGTACCTGGGTTTTTACATTGGTGGTGGCTATTCTTTGCCTTACCCCCTTTTTATATAGAATGAGAGGATATGCCTTTATAGCCAAACTTTATATATACTCCCTTTTACCTTTAGCATTTAAGCATACCCTAGGCATCATGTACCTGGGTTTTTACATTGCTTGTGGGTATTTTTTTGACTTGCCCCCTCTTTGATATGGGATGGACAGTTCTGCCTTTTAAACATATGAATTATAATTCTTGAGTTTTTGGGACTTTGCTAGGCTGGCATGTACTTTGCCATCTGTAAGCCTCCTGTGTCTTTTATTCATCAGGCATGATCAACATTTGTCCCCATGAAAATGTCACATATTCAAAAGGAGAAGCCAGCGTCCAGAGCAGTGTGACACCTTAATTTGGTTAGCATTTAAAAGTTTTTTGTTTTTGTTTTTTTCCCACAGGGGAGGCATGTAGTTTGCATGTTTGTCTTCCAGCCTATGTTTGAGTCATTACATTTACCCACAGAACATATCTCTTAAGCGAAAATGCCCTTTGGCACTAGTTTTCCTGTGGAAGTCCCACTTTCTGAGATTGGTGGGCCTTTTTAGAGTAGTGTGACATGATCTTTCCTCATATAAACCTAAAATGGATGTGAATCCAACCATTAGATCAGTAAGGACATCACATCTGTTATTAAGAAAAAAGAAAGTACATAGTAACCTTAAGGAAAATTTGTCATTTTGAATCTTAGACTATCTGTGCAAGTAGCTGAACAGCAGGAATTGCCTTTCTGGCTTTGACTATGTAAATTAGGCTGATATGGAACTCAGAGATCTGCCTGTTTCTTCTTACTTTGTGTTGGGATTAAAGGTATGTGCCTTCACCAACTTGTTAAAATAGTTTTTCTAAAATCAGTATCATTGTAACTCAAAGCCTTTAAAAGAAAATCAAGCAAAGAGACAAGCACATTTTAAGTTTTGGGTCGGTTGTGCCAACTTAGGTTGTACCAAGCAAAGCCCAGTTGGTTATATTTTGGAATTTAGTTGTTACAGTGATTCTGTGGAACCTACCAGAAAGAGCTGACAAGTATCATGCAGCCTGATGGGTATGTTTACACAATGGCATGTTTACACAAACTTGAGACAGGTGATGCTTAGAAGAAGCATCACAATGCAATGTCCAGATTGAAACCAGATAGTGGGGTTGAGAAATCAGCATGAGAGCTTTGAATTTTAGCTGCTATTAATCTAATTTTTATTAGGAAGAGTGCCCTTTCTATTGTCTGTAACTTATTATTCCAATCCTTAGCTTTGCCCCATTTTCTCCTTGAAAAGAAGAAAAGGAGAACACATGGAGAAGAGCCATCACCATTATACATAATGAAACCAGATCTATGACTATGACAACCAAAACAAAGCCAAAGGGATTAAAACACCCTCTGCCATGGAATTTTTTATTTTCAATGCAGAACAAGCTCTGTCTAGAGATCTGTCTGCCTCCAGTTCCTTTCTTTCCAGCCATGGCTGCTGTACTTGCTCTGAGCTGCTCTGAGGCAACCACAATATAAGGAAGCCATGTTTGTGTACCTGTCCTGTTGGACTGTAGCACCAGCCGGGTGTGTTATGTTAGGCTTTAGGTCTGCCCACAGTAGGCTGTCTTTTGCTCCTGAGCCTGTTTAAATGTCTCTATTAAAGTGACAGTAATTGACATGGGAGTGTTTAGGTTTTAGGTTTGGGTTGTATCGCTCAGAGCTTATTCCCCCTACCAAATTATGTTGAAGAATGATTTAAAGGCTGTGGATACTTAAATTTGTTTGGCACCATTTGTTGTAGGTTATTAATATTTATTACTGATTTATTTTTTTTTTTTTTTTTTTAGTGAGATGAATGTTATCATTCAGGATAATTTTTTTTTTTTTCAATGCAGTTTATTTAGGAACCTTGAACAATCATCTGACCCTGGGGAAAGCCAGCCCACTTTAAATAGCCTCTGGGCAGCCAACCTCAGTATGCCACGTGGGCAATGCAGATAGGTCCACATCCATGGAAGCAAGCCAGATCCTCAGCCTTAGCCAAATGTGGAGTTGTTTGTGACAGAGAGCACTCACCATCGGGAAGGTGGAAGGCGGAAACCAGCTCCATCTTTCAGGAGTGGCATTACGCAGCTCTCTACAGTCCCCCCTTTTTGTTTTGGACGCATCAGGCAAGAGTAGAGGTCTGATCTCTGATATTAGAAATAAATTGGGACTTTGTACTGATGTTCATTTAGGTGTCATCCACCCAAAGAGCATCAGACCCGTCAGATACCTTTTTCTCAGAGGCGGGACCTGGGGCATCAACCCGCATGCAATCAGACATGCTCTTCTCTGGGTCCAAGGCGGCTGACCCTGAGTGCAGTGCTTCGCCTCCCATCCTGAGCGTAATATTTTGGCTTTTATGGTAGCCAACCATGCTTGGGGAGACTGTCCTGCTTCAATGGCTGTAAAGGCCTGAATGGTCATGGCTGCATTACGCTGTTGTGAGACTCTAATCTTGCATATATACCACAGGCAAACCAAGGTGACCAACACCAGAAGGCCTGCTAACACTCCCATGCCCGCCCATTCCTTCAGATGAATCATGGCTGCAGCAATCCATGATGATACTCCTGTGGCTAGTCCTGCGTCCACTCTGGTAGAATTTACCATGGCAATGGCCACTCTCAGCTGGTCCATCGTAGTATCGAATTCTCCAGTCCAATTACCTAAAATATAGCTTGAAAATTGTTTAGACAGATTTGCAGCACAGGGAAAGTTCTCATGTTGTATGCTAGTGACACAAAGTCCAACATACGTTCATTGACAGCCAAATTGAGCGATTTGCCATAGGGTATCAATTTGCTCCTGCACGAGGTCAAACCTCTGATTGAACACCATCAAACCTCCTTTTAGTTGAGCATTAATTCCTTTTTGTACATCTAAGGCATGAGCTACATTGGCTAAAAGGTTATTCAGGGTCTGAGCAGTCTGCCCCATATGACTCATGGCTAATGCCGTGGTGGTAGCTCCAACAGCCGCCAATGAGATGGCAGTAACAATGGCAGCTGTAATTCCAAGATCCCTTTTCTGTCTGAAGAGAGTCATAGCGCGAGGGCATCAACGGGCACAGGCACCCAGTGAGGCATGTGAGTAACCAGCTAGTAAATTTACTAGCATTACAGCATTGGGCGAAAAAGCAAGTATCATTACCACAATTACTTGGCTCTATCTGGCTAATAATGAATAAAAATGGGGGATGTAAACAAACAGGTATGGGCTTATAGGAAGTATTATGAGAAGCCTTAACCCCCTCGTTGGAACATCCTGCATCAGTTCTAGAACTAGCAGTGGTGGTGTCCGAGGTCTGAGTAGGTTCAGCAGACCATTGCCCCAGGGGTAGCGTGCTCCATGTAAATTGCCTAACTGCATGTTTTCCTCCACTTTTGAAAGTCATTTAAGGTTCTTAAATTATTTTTTCCTTTTTTTTTTTTTAATTTTTTTTTTCATCAATTACACACTATTCATTCTGCATCCCCCCATAGGCCCCTCCCTCCCCTCCCAATCCCACCCTCCCCCCCCCCCGCATGCACGTCACTCCCCAAGTCCACCGATAGGGGAGGCCCTCCCCTCCCTTCTGATCCCAGTCCACCAGTTCACATCAAAAGCGGCTGCACTGTCCTCCACTATGGCCTGGTAAGGCTGCTCCCCCCCAGAGGGAGGCGATCAAAGAGCAGGCCAACCAGACCATGCCAGAGGCAGTCCCTCTTCACATCACCATTTAGCCCAATTGGACTCTGAACTGACCTGGGCTACATCTGTGCAGGGGCTCTGGGTTATCTCCATGAATAGTCCTTGGTTGGAGCACGAGTCTCTGGGAAGTTCCCTGTGCTCAAACCCTCCTGTTCTGTTGCTCTCCTTGTGGAGACCCCATCCTCTCCAGCTCCTACTCTCTCCCAGTTCCTACACAAAATTACATCCACTCTGCCCAACAGTTGCCCATCAGGCCCAGCCTCTGCCCTGATAGTCTGCAGGGCAGAGGCCCTCAGAAACCCTCTGTGGTAGGTTCCCAGGTTGTTTCCTGCTCTCCTCTTCTTCTGATGTCCATCCTCTTTGCCTTTCCGGATGGGGATTAGACATTTTAGTTAGGTCCTCTCTCTTGCTTAGTTTCTTTATATGCACAGGTTTTAGTGGGTTTGTCCTATGTTGTATGTCTATATGAGTGAGTATATACCATGTGTGTCTTTTTGCTTCTGGGACAACTCACTCAGGATGATCCTTTCCAGATCTCACCATTTACCTACAAATTTCATGATTTCCTTATTTTTCATTGCTGAGTAATATTCCATTGTGTAGATGTACCACATTTTCTGCATCCATTCTTCGGATGAGGGGCATCTGGGCTGTTTCCAGCTTCTGGCTATTACAAATAAAGCTGCTATGAACATGGTTGAGCAAATTTCCTTTTTGTATGCTTGAGCCTCTTTTGGATATATGCCTAGGAGTGGTATGGCTGGATCTTGGGAAGCACTATTCCTAGTTGTCTGAGAAAACGCCAGATTGATTTCCAGAGTGGCTGTACCAGTTTACATTCCCACCAGCAGTGGAGAAGGGTTCCTCTTTCTCCACAACCTCTCCAGCATGTGTTGTCACTTGAGTTTTTGATCTTGGCCATTCTCATGGGTGTAAGGTGAAATCTCAGGGTTGTTTTGATTTGCATTTCCCTAATGGCTAGTGAGGTTGAGCATTTCTTTAAGTGCTTCTCTGCCATTCGGTATTCCTCTACAGAGAATTCTCTGTTTAGCTCTGTTCCCCATTTTTTAAGTGGGTTACTTGGTTTGCTGCTTTTCAGCTTCTTTAGTTCTTTATATATATTTGATATGAGTCCTTTGTCAGATAAAGGGTTGGTGAAGATCCTTTCCCAATCTGTAGGAGGTCGCTTTGTTTTGATGACAGTGTCCTTTTCTTTGCAGAAGCTTTTCAGTTTCATGAGGTCCCATTTATTGATTGTTGCTCTTAGAGGCTGTGCTGTTGGAGTTCTGTTCAGGAAGTTTTCCCCTGTACCAATGAGTTCTAGGGTATTCCCCACTTTTTTTTTCAAGCCGATTTAATGTGTCTGGTTTTATGTTGAGGTCTTTGATCCACTTGGACTTCAGTTTTGTGCAGGGTGATAAGTATGGATCTATTTTCATTTTTCTACATGTAGACATCCAGTTGGACCATCACCATTTGTTGAAGATGCTATCTTTTTTCCATTGTATGATTTTGGCGTCTTTGTCAAATATCAGGTGTCCATAAGTGTGTGGGTTTATTTCGGGGTCCTCTGTTCGGTTCCATTGATCCACCATTCTGTTTCTATGCCAGTACCATGCAGTTTTTAAAACTGTTGCTCTATAGTACAACTTAAGATCAGGGATGGAGATACCTCCAGAAGATCTTTTATTGTAGAGGATTGTTTTAGCAATTCTGGGTTTCTTGTTATTCCATATGAAGTTGAGAATTTTTCTTTCCAAGTCTGTAAAGAATTATGTTGGCAATTTGATGGGCATTGCATTGAATCTGTATATTGCTTTTGGTAAGATGGTCATTTTTACTATGTTAATCCTACCAAGCCATGAGCATGGGAGATCTTTCCATCTTCTCATATCTTCTTCTAGTTCTTTCTTCAGAGATTTGAAATTTTTTTCATACAAGTCTTTGACTTCCTTGGTTAGGGTTACTCCAAGGTACCTTATGTCATTTGTGGCTATTGTGAAGGGTGTTGTTTCCCTAATTTCTTTCTCAGCCCTTTTGTCTTTTGTATACAGGAGGGCTACTGATTTTTTTGAGTTAATTTTGTATCCGGCCACTTTGCTGAAGGTGTTTATCAGCTGTAGGAGTTCCCTGGTAGATTTTTTGGGGTCACTCACGTATACTATCATATCATCTGCAAATAGTGATAATTTCACTTCTTCCTTTCCAATTTGTATCCCCTTGATCTCCTTCAACTGTCTTATTGCTCTAGCACAGAGATTGGGATTTGTTTAATTAACCTGGAGCACAATGCTGGGCAATAGTTTCTTCATCCTAAACCTCCAAGCCTGTATAGTTTACTATCATTCAGATTTTATCCATTTTACTTGCTTTTAGTCATATCTTAGGTCTGGTTCATCTTTCCTTCTGGTCCAAGAGCCTCTTCATGTTTCCAAGTCTTGGACTGCTGATCTCTCTCTCCTCTCTTGTCTCCCCCGCCCCCTTGTCCCCCACCCCACCTTCCAGACCAAGATTTCCCACCCTAATCTCTTAATTGCACAGCACTGGCTGGTTGTTTAAGTGACAGTTACAGAGAACAATGGTGGCATGTTTACACAAACTTGAGACAGGTGATGCTTAGAAGAAGCATCACAACGCAATGTCCAGATTGAAACCAGATAGTGGGGTTGAGAAATCAGCATTTGAATTTCCACAAGAATATTATACCAACAGAATACTACTCAGTTCAAAAACGAAGACATCTTGCAATCCACAGGGAAATGGACAGAACTAGAGAAGAGTGAGTTAACCGAGACCTGGGAAGACATGTATGGTAGCTCCTCACTTAAGTGAGTATTAGTCATAATGTATTGGATAACGATGCTAAGACCCACAGATCCAAAGAAGTGAAGGAGCTTCCACTGGAGGATGTTTAAATCTCAGGCAGAAGAGCAAATAGTCATCTGAAGTAGATGGAGTGAAAGATCTGTGTGCAAGAGGGGAGGGAATGATAAGGAGGGCAGAGATCAGGTGTGGAGAGTGCTGGGGAAGTGGTTCTGTGGAGGCGTGGAGCAGAAGGACCTGGAATGGGTATGAAAAATCAGTTTGTGGAGCATCTCTGGGTCAAGGTGACCCTAAGGTGTCTATGGGGGTGACACTAACTGAGAGTCCTAACACTGGGGGACATAGAGCCTGAATTGGACAACTTCTGTGGCAAGGTGGCACTTCCAGGAGAGGAAGGGAAACACCAACCCACCCCTAAACCCTGGGCCCAAAATTTGTCTTGACTAAAGAAGTGTAGGGATTCATGGCTGCAGCAATCCATGATGATACTCCTGTGGCTAGTCCTGCGTCCACTCTGGTAGAATTTACCATGGCAATGGCCACTCTCAGCTGGTCCATCGTAGTATCGAATTCTGCAGTCCAATTACCTAAAATATAGCTTGAAAATTGTTTAGACAGATTTGCAGCACAGGGAAAGTTCTCATGTTGTATGCTAGTGACACAAAGTCCAACATACGTTCATTGACAGCCAAATTGAGCGATTTGCCATAGGGTATCAATTTGCTCCTGCACGAGGCCAAACCTCTGATTGAACACCATCAAACCTCCTTTTAGTTGAGCATTAATTCCTTTTTGTACATCTAAGGCATGAGCTACATTGGCTAAAAGGTTATTCAGGGTCTGAGCAGTCTGCCCCATATGACTCATGGCTAATGCCGTGGTGGTAGCTCCAACAGCCGCCAATGAGATAGCAGTAACAATGGCAGCTGTAATTCCAAGATCCCTTTTCTGTCTGAAGAGAGTCATAGCGTGAGGGCATCAACGGGCACAGGCACCCAGTGAGGCATGTGAGTAACCAGCTAGTAAATTTACTAGCATTACAGCATTGGGGCGAAAAAGCAAGTATCATTACCACAATTACTTGGCTCTATCTGGCTAATAATGAATAAAAATGGGGATGTAAACAAACAGATATGGGCTTATAGGAAGTAGTATGAGAAGCCTTAACCCCTCGTTGGAACATCCTGCATCAGTTCTAGAACTAGCAGTGGTGGTGTCCGAGGTCTGAGTAGGTTCAGCAGACCATTGCCCCCCAGGGGGAGACGTGCTCCATGTAAATTGCCTAACTGCATGTTTTCCTCCACTTTTGAAAGTCATTTAAGGTTCTTAAATTATTTTTTCCCCTTTTTTTTTTTTTTAAATTTTTTTTTCATCAATTACACACTATTCATTCTGCATCCCCATAGGCCCCCCCTCCCCTCCCAATCCCACCCTGCATGCACGTCACTCCCCAAGTCCCCAGAGGGGAGGCCCTCCTCCCTTCTGATCCCAGTCCACCAGTTCACATCAAAAGCGGCTGCACTGTCCTCCACTATGGCCTGGTAAGGCTGCTCACCCCCAGAGGGATGCGATCAAAGAGCAGGCCAACCAGACCATGCCAGAGGCAGTTCCTCTTCACATCACCATTTAGCCCAATTAGACTCTGAACTGCCCTGGGCTACATCTGTGCAGGGGCTCTGGGTTATCTCCATGAATAGTCCTTGGTTGGAGTACGAGTCTCTGGGAAGTTCCCTGTGCTCAAACCCTCCTGTTCTGTTGCTCTCCTTGTGGAGACCCCATCCTCTCCAGCTCCTACTCTCTCCCAGTTCCTACACAAAATTCCATCCACTCTGCCCAACAGTTGCCCAGCCTCTGCCCTGACAGTCTGCAGGGCAGAGGCCCTCAGAAACCCTCTGTGGTAGGTTCCCAGGTTGTTTCCTGCTCTCCTTTTCTTCTGATGTCCATCCTCTTTGCCTTTCCGGATGGGGATTAGACATTTTAGTTAGGGTCCTCTCTCTTGCTTAGTTTCTTTATATGCACAGGTTTTAGTGGGTTTGTCCTATGCTGTATGTCTATATGAGTGAGTATATACCATGTGTGTCTTTTTGCTTCTGGGACAACTCACTCAGGATGATCCTTTCCAGATCCCACCATTTACCTGCAAATTTCATGATTTCCTTATTTTTCATTGCTGAGTAATATTCCATTGTGTAGATGTACCACAATTTCTGCATCCATTCTTCAGTTGAGGGGCATCTGGGTTGTTTCCAGCTTCTGGCTATTACAAATAAAGCTGCTACAAACATGGTTGAGCAAATGTCCTTTTTGTGTACTTGAGCCTCTTTTGGATATATGCCTAGGAGTGGTATGGCTGGATCTTGAGGAAGCGCTATTCCTAGTTCATCTGAAGGAATGGGCGGGCATGGGAGTGGTAGCAGGCCTTCTGGTGTTGGTCACCTTGGTTTGCCTGTGGTATATATGCAAGATTAGAGTCTCACAACAGCGTAATGCAGCCATGACCATTCAGGCCTTTACAGCCATTGAAGCAGGACAGTCTCCCCAAGCATGGTTGGCTACCATAAAAGCCAAAATATTACGCTCAGGATGCGAGGCGAAGCACTGCACTCAGGGTCAGCCCTTGGACCCAGAGAAGAGCATGTCTGATTGCATGCGGGTTGATGCCCCAGGTCCCGCCTCTGAGAAAAAGGTATCGGACGGGTCTGATGCTCTTTGGGTGGATGACACCTAAATGAACATCAGTACAAAGTCCCAATTTATTTCTAATATCAGAGATCAGACCTCTACTCTTGCCTGATGCGTCCAAAACAAAAAGGGGAAGCAGAGATTGAGGAAATGGGAAACCAATGAGACCCACCTCATGGGAGAGATCCAACTCTTGACACTATTGATGATGCTCTGGTATGTTTGCAGAAGAAGTGTATCATTACTGCCTTCTGACAGGCTTCATCCAGCAGCTGATTGAAATAGATGCAGAGACAATAGACAGCAAAACCATAGACAAAGCATGGGGGAGATTTATGGAAGTGTGGAAGGAAGAATTGAGGGAGCAGGAAGGGTCAGGGCTATCACAGGAAGTCTACAGAGTCAGCTAACCTGGTCTCATGTGGCCTCAAAGAGCTTGTGGGGCCTGACCTAGACCCCATACACATGTAGCAGATGTGCAGCTTGGTCATCATATGGGTTCCCTAGCATTGGGAGCAGGGGCTATCTCTGCCTTTGTTACCTCTCTTTAAATCCCTTTCCTCTAGCTGAGCTGCCTTGTCTGGCTTCAGTTGGAGAAGATGAGCTTATTCCTGCTGTGTCTTCAGATGCCAGAGTGATTTGTTTCCATTTGGTGGCCTATACTTCCTTAGGAGGAAGGAGAGAGGGGCGATAGGAGGAAAGGAAGTTGTTGGAGGGACTGGAATGAGAAGAAGGAAGGGGCTGGTATCAGGCTGTAAAGTGATTAAATAAATAAAAAATAATTAAAAATTTTATTGGTCATATTCAAAAATAACATAACAAAAATGAGTAAAACAAGAAAATAAGCACGAAATATAAACAAAGTATAAAACTAATGAGAAATTCTAAAAAGAGAAAACAAAAATTGCAGAGCAACCTTTTTAAAAAATGTCCAATGCACTGGGTTTGGTGACACATGTCGTTAGTCCCAGGTCAGAGAAGGCACAGACAGGAACATCTTTGTGAGCTTCCACCTAACCTGATCTACCCAAAGACCTCCAGGACCTCCAAGTCTATTTGTAGAAAGACATTGTCTCAGAGAAACAAACAAAGAGCTATACCATCTTAGACATCATGTGAAAGAAAATTAAAACTACTTGGAGAATTGATCTTTCCTACTCAGGGTGGCCAAGAACAATGAAAACAGTAACAGCTAATACTAAAGGAGATGGTGGCAAGGAGAAACACTTATTCATTGCTGGTGGGAGTACAGCCTGGTACACCACTAAAGATATAATATGGCTCTTTGTCAAAAGGTGAAAAATCAGGTTTGGGTTAAAGATCTGTAATGCCAGGCTCTCAGGTCTGAAGCATGCAGACTGCAAATCTGGGCTGCTTCAGTAGATTAGTGTGATCTAGTGTCACAATAAAAGTGGACAGGGGAAAGAGTCACACAGAAGGTTACTCTTGTGGTAAAGGAGTTTCCTGCAGTGCCTGATGTCCTATTTTCTATTCCTGGGACTAACACCAACAAGAGGGGAGGAAAAAACTTTTGCTGCAAGTTGTGTTCTGATATCCACTCACATGGAGCTGAGTTGAGTGCTGAAAGACAACAAAGCTACTTTAAATGAGAAATCTGGGATAAATCAGTAGTGGGGGACTTCGTTGCACTGATTTAGATCCACTGATTTACAGTATGTTACTGAGGGACCTGCATGCCTCTGAGAACACCAGATGCATGTAATTTCTTCAGAGGCAAGCAGACATTGGTACTCCTAGATCAGATGTTGCAGCAGAGAATCTGCCCTATGTGACTTGAATCCAGTCCCCTCAAAAATATACTAAAGCCATGACAAAGGACTGTCTGTTATGCACTCTGACAGGAATGTCACATATGATTTAAAACCATTATTAATCCCCTGGAATCAAGAGAGCTCAGTGATGAAGAGCACTTGCTGATCTTTCAGAGGATGTAATTTGGCCCAGGAAATATACATGCATCCATGAAGGCAATCACACATAAAACATTTGAAGAAAATATCTGGCAAAAACAAATGTGTTTTCAAAAGATTGCAGAAAATTGTTTCTTCCTTTATTTAATTAACATAAAATGTATGTTTTAAAGTTGTTTGTAAAACAGTCTCAGTATATGAAAAGTACTGGCATGAAACTAAGATTTTCTGCCAACATTAACCCAAATGCTGAGATTGAGGGCAGGACTACCACACTGTCTTTCTTGTTCTCCAGGTCTAGACTGGTCAAATGGTGAGAGGAGTTGTGTGGAGTCAGGGTGTAATTTCAAGAACACCAGTCCTCTTTTTAGTCAAAGGCCTCAAGGATTCAAGGCAAGAGCACATCCGAAGATAGATGTGACTCTTGAGCATCCCCTGGGCCTTGGGCAGCATCTGCCCTAGAAAACAGAACTTCAGCTACTGCTGGGTCAGTCTGGGTTTCACATGGGCTTGGCTGTCAAGCAGGTGTCCTTGGAGGCTACTCCTGGCATCACCATAGGCCTGATCACCATGCAGAGGAGTTTCCTGGCTGGAGCTGTGTTGGGGAGTGGAACCCACACCAAACGTGCCTGGACACATGGACTCTCCATTGGCAGAAGCAACCACAGATGACGGGCCAGGAGATCCTGTTGACTCATTACCCTCCTTAGAGTTTCCCTTTATCCTTGGCTGTACTTCTGGAAATTTCTGAAGATTCTTCTTTTTGTTCTTAGCCCGCTGGTTCTTGAACCAGAGCTAGGAAGGAAAAGGAGACACCAGACATCAGAGGAATACCCATTGACCCTGACTGTTCTACCAGTTGATGTTTCTGGATGGAATACCACAACATTATCATTCAGAAATAGAGAAGGCTGAGGCTCTAGACAGATAAATGAGTTAGGAAGGTAAAGTTTGTAGAAAATGGCACCAAAGGACTAAGGAAATTTTAGCCTAGAGATTCTAGGGTTTTACTTTGAGCCCAGAGATCTAGGTCTCTGAGTACTTAAAGGTAGAGACCTATGTGTCTCCATGTTGATACCCAGATGGAGGCGTAAGGCTAGGTGTAGCCCCAGATGCACATATGTCCACTATCCACAACTGCCCAAGCATTAAAAAAAAAAAATCACAGAGTATGGGAAGTTCTGATAAAGGTGCAGGTGTTGGGGGAGGGGAGGCAGGCACAGGGCAGATATCTAGTGTGGCAGCTGCACAGAGAGAAGGGAGAGAGGCAGACCTGGATGGCGATCTCTGTTACTTGCAGTTTTTCTGCCAAGGATCTGCATTCCTCCCGGTTTGGACTCATGTTCTTCTCAAAGAAGTATTCTTGCAGCAGTAGCTTTTGTTCCTTGGTGTACACAGTGCGTTCCTTCCGCTGCTTCCTTGGAGCCACAGGACAAACTTGTTGGTAACCATAATGTTTGTCTGCTGGCACCATAGGTCCCAGGGAACCATGGAAAGCAGAGGGCTCTGGAGAACTTGAAGGCATGTGATGACTTGGGTGCCCTGAGTTGGTTCTCAGTGCTGGGACCCCTAGGGAACCTGGATGCCTTGGGAGACTTGGGTTCATTGATGGCCCTAAGGACTCTTGGGGAAATAGGCACCTTTCAGGGACTGATTGCCATTGTAGACTTGACTGCATTGGCATTCCTGGGGGACTTAGGGGATTTTGCCACCTTTGGAGACATGAGTCCCTTGGAAGCTCTTGGTGCATTTGGAAACTGCTTTCCATGATTGCATTGGATGGCTGTTGCAAGTTTGGGTATAAGGAGGAATCTTGGAACATATATGGGTTTAAGTTTCCTGGATCAGCTGGAGCTTCTTCGAGACTGGTAGGGACTGGCGGATATGAAAACGTCCTGGGCTCTGGTCCTACTGGAGTAGGTTCCTGTTCTGGAAAACCTGGAGGGAGAAAACACAACAGAGAAGCTCCAGAGACTACAGATCTACCCATCATTCTTCCCAGCATTTCTCCATACTTCCTATGGAGCCACCTGTCTATCTCCTGTGCCTGTAAGCATTGTGAACATTGCAGAAGTGTGCAAACAGCTCCTGTGTTAATATGTGACTGTCAACCCAGGGAGGCTGGCAATGGGAGGACCTCCCCCAACATTTAAAAGTTCCAGGTCCATTTCCTTTCTCCTGCTTCTCCTCTGTCTCCAATCAAGGAGTGAAGGGCCCTGGAGCAAATAAGATCCAATACTCCTGTCTCAGCCCCATCTTCCATACAGGAACATTCATGTTCTTATTTCATTACCCTGGATATCAACAGGCTCTTTTATCTAACCCAGATCCCACTGGTATTGAAGCTCTAATGCAAGGACTTGGTCTTAATTGAATTTCCAAACAGGACCTTGCCAGCAGCTGAATTTTTGCCCTCTCACCTAGTAGACACTTCTGCACTCTAGACCCACTCAGTCTTCAGCCACACACACTGGAAGGCTGTGTAGGTTGAGGCCAAATTTCTTGATTTAGCAGACATGCACAGTGCTGTTTTGTTTGGCTTCTGAGAAACATAGACTTGCAACCATTTCCTTTGTTCTCCTTCCTTCTGGGGACTGAAGTCCATAATACATTTGGCTCACAATAACCACTGACCATTTCAGAAAATGGGTCTCTACTCAGCCTGTTGCCCAGGAGACCTCTTCATTCCTTCCCAGGGCTGCCGCCTATTAATTTCATCGTATACTCTATCTTTAAACTGAGTGTCCTCAATGTCACTATATAGACAAGGCTTGCATCTTAATCACAAATATTCCCCTTCCTAGGCCCCCTGAGTGCTGGGGTGAAGATTGGCCCACTTAACAAACTAGTTTATCCCTTCTTGATGGGACCCTCTCAGTGTCAAGCCCTCCTGGCTCTCTCACTTTTCATTCTTGATGACACCACCCTGGCCCAAATGTCTAGCCTATCTGAACCCTCATTTGGCTACCAAGGTCAATGAAGGTCCCATTGTGAGTTCTTCCTAGTCCTGAGTGCCTTGGAGCAATGAGATATATAAAAGCAGCATAACTTTGCCTTCCTACAGACCATCCTCCCTATCAATTGCTCCAGGATTTCTGTACATCACAAGGCTCAGCTTTGTGCCTTGGATGGAGAACAAAAGCATGATAGCTGGCTGGGTGTAGTGGCACACACCTTTAATGCCAGCCCTGGGGAGGCAGAGGTAGAGGGATCTCTGCTCCAGGACAGTCTGGTCTACAGATCTAATCCAGGACAGTCATTTCTTTGTTAAACATAGAAACCTGTGTCAAAAAAAAAAAAAAAAAAAAAAAGAATAGAAAAGAAAACAATAGCACAGTATCTGGGCCACCATCCTGGGGTCTCCCTTGCACTCCTCCACCTGAAATTTTAGCTAGAGTAGTAAGCCAACTAAAGGAAAACAAGGAGATACAAATTGGGAAGGAAGAAGTCAAAGTATGCCTTTTCGAAGATGATCTGTGGAATACACATGTGACCCCAACATTCTACCAGAGAACTCTTACAGCTGATAAACACTTTTCTTTCATTTTTTTATTTCCTACTTTCTTTTTTTTTTTTTTTTTTTTTTTGCTGTTTTTTAGACAGGTTTTCTCTGTTGTCTTGGCTGTTCTGAGACTCATTTTTTAGAGAGAGATGTACCTCCCTTTCTCACACTGACTGATGGGATTAAAGGCTTGTGCCTCCAAGGCCAGCTCTTTGTTTACAAAATCCATCCCTGATCTTAAGTTGTACTATAGAGCAACAGTTTTAAAAACTGCATGGTACTGGCATAGAAACAGAATGGTGGATCAATGGAACCGAACAGAGGACCCAGAAATAAACCCACACACTTATGGACACCTGATCTTTGACAAAGACGCCAAAACCATACAATGGAAAAAAGATAGCGTCTTCAACAAATGCTGCTGGTCTAACTGGATGTCTACATGTAGAAAAATGAAAATAGATCCATACTTGTCACCCTGCACAAAACTGAAGTCCAAGTGGATCAAAGACCTCAACATTAAACCAGACACATTAAATCGGCTTGAAAAAAAAAGTGGGAAATACCCTAGAACTCATTGGTACAGGGGAAAACTTCCTGAACAGAACACCAACAGCACAGGCTCTAAGAGCAACAATCAATAAATGGGACCTCATGAAACTGAAAAGCTTCTGTAAAGCAAAGGACACTGTCATCAAAACAAAGCGACCACCTACAGATTGGGAAAGGATCTTCACCAACCCTTTATCTGACAGAGGACTCATATCCAGTATATATAAAGAACTAAAGAAGCTGAAAAGCAGCAAACCAAGTAATCCACTTAAAAAATGGGGAATAGAGCTAAACAGAGAATTCTCTGTAGAGGAATACCGAATGGCAGAGAAGCACTTAAAGAAATGCTCAAACTCACTAGCCATTAGGGAAATGCAAATCAAAACAACCCTGAGATTTCACCTTACACCCATGAGAATGGCCAAGATCAAAAACTCAAGTGACAACACATGCTGGAGAGGTTGTGGAGAAAGAGGAACCCTTCTCCACTGCTGGTGGGAGTGTAAACTTGTACGACCACTCTGGAAATCAATCTGGCGCTTTCTCAGACAACTAAGAATAGCGCTTCCTCAAGATCCAGCCATACCACTCCTAGGCATATATCCAAAAGAGGCTCAAGTACACAAAAAGGACATTTGCTCAACCATGTTTGTAGCAGCTTTATTTGTAATAGCCAGAAGCTGGAAACAACCCAGATGCCCCTCAACTGAAGAATGGATGCAGAAATTGTGGTACATCTACACAATGGAATATTACTCAGCAATGAAAAATAAGGAAATCATGAAATTTGCAGGTAAATGGTGGGATCTGGAAAGGATCATCCTGAGTGAGTTGTCCCAGAAGCAAAAAGACACACATGGTGTATACTCACTCATATAGACATACAACATAGGACAAACCCACTAAAACCTGTGCATCTAAAGAAACTAAGCAAGAGAGAGGACCCTAACTAAAATGTCCAATCCCTATCCCGAAAGGCAAAGAGGATGGACATCAGAAGAAGAAGAAAACAGGAAACAACCTAGGAACCTACCACAGAGGGCCTCTGAAAGCCTCTGCCCTTCAGACTATCAAAGCAGATGCTGAGTCTGATGGGCAACTGTTTTTTTTTTTAATTTTTTTTATTTTTATCATTTCTTTTTTTTTTATTATTTATCAGTTACATTTTATTAACTCTGTATCCCAGCCGTGTCTAGATCTCTCATTCCCTCCCAATCCCTCCCTCCCTCCCTCATCTCCACCGTGCCCCTTTCCAAGTCCACTGATAGGGGGGACCTCCTCCCCATTCATCTGATCCTGTTTTATCAGGTATCTTCAGGACTGGCTGCAAAGCCCTCCTCTTGTGGCCTAACAGGACTGCTCCTCCCTTCGGGGGTGGGGAGACCAAAGAGCCAGCCATTGAGTTCCTGTTAGAAATAGTCCTTGTTCCCCTCACTTTGGGAAACCAATTGGTTACTGAGCTACCACAGGCTACATCTGAGCGGAGGTTCTAGGTTATATCCATACATGGTCCTTGGTTGAATGTCAGTCTCAGAAAAGACCCTGTGCCCAGATATATTTGGTCCTTGTGGAGCTCCTATCCCTTCCCCATCAGACTAACTCCCCTTCTTTCTTATGATTCCCTGTACTCTGCCAAAGGTTTGGTCATGAGTCTTTGCTTTGAAAACACTGCTAGTTAGAGTCTTTCAGATGCGCTCAGTAGACTCCTGTCATATGTTCAATGTACATCCCATCTGTCTTTCTAAACGAGGATTGATCATCTTACCCCATGTCTGCTCAATTGATTATCTTTTTTAGGTGTATAGATTTCATTATGTTTATCATATCTCTTAGGGTCTATATAAGTGAGTATATCCCATGTTTGTCTTTCTCCTTCTGGGATATTTCACTCAGAATGATCTTTTCTAGATCCCACCATTTGCCTGCAAATTTCATGATTTCCTCCTTTTTGATTGCTGAGTAGTACTCCATTGTATAAAAATACCACAATTTCTGTACCCATTCCACTGTTGATGGACATCTGGGTTGTTTCCAGGTTCTGGCTATTACAAATAGAGCTGCTATAAACATGGTTGAGCAAGCGTCCTTTTTGTGTACTTGAACAAACTTTGGGTATATACCTAGCAGTGGTATAGCTGGGTCTTGAGGTAGCACTATTCCTAATTGTCTTAGAAAGCGCCAGATAGCTTTCCAGAGTGGTTGTACCAGTTTACATTCCCACCAGCAGTGGAGAAGGGTTCCCCTTTCTCCACAACCTCTCCAGCATGTGTTATCGCTTGAGTTTTTCATTTTGGCCATTCTGATGGGTGTAAGGTGATATCTCAGGGTCGTTTTGATTTGCATTTCCCTGATGGCTAATGAGGATGAGCATTTCTTTAAGTGTTTTTCTGGATGGGAAACTGTTGGGCAGAGTGAATGGAATTTTAGGTAAGAACTGGGAAATAGTAAGAGCTGGAGAGGACAGGGTCTCCATAAGGAGAGCAACAGAACAAGAAAGTTTGAACACAGGGAACTTCCCAGAGACTCATACTCCAACCAAGGACTATTCATGGAGATAATCCAGAACCCCTGTACAGATGTAGCCCAGGGCAATTCAGAGTCCAATTGGGTTACATAGTAATGTGAAGAGGGACTGCCTCTGACATAATCTGATTGGCCTGCTCTTTTATCACCTCGCTCTGGGGGGGAGCAGCCTTACCAGGCCATAGTAGAGGACAATGCAGCCACTTTTGATGTGAACTGACAGACTAAGATCAGAAAGGAGAGGAGAACCTCCCCTATTAGTGGACTTGGGGAGTGGCATGCAAGCAGAGGGAGGAGGGAGGGTGGGATTGGGAGGGGAGGAGGGAGAGGCTTATGGGGGGATGCAGAATGAATAAAGTGTAATTGATGAACAATTTTAAATAAAAGGAGAAAAAAAAAAGAATAGAAGAGAAAACAATAGCACAGTATCTGGGCCACCATCCTGGGGTCTCCCTTGCACTCCTCCACCTGAAATTTTAGCTAGAGTAGTAAGCCAACTAAAGGAAAACAAGGAGATACAAATTGGGAAGGAAGAAGTCAAAGTATGCCTTTTCGAAGATGATCTGTGGAATACACATGTGACCCCAACATTCTACCAGAGAACTCTTACAGCTGATAAACACTTTTCTTTCATTTTTTTATTTCCTACTTTCTTTTTTTTTTTTTTGCTGTTTTTTAGACAGTTTTTCTCTGTTGTCTTGGCTGTTCTGAGACTCATTTTTTAGAGAGAGATGTACCTCCCTTTCTCACACTGACTGATGGGATTAAAGGCTTGTGCCTCCAAGGCCAGCTCTTTGTTTACAAAATCCTAGACACTTAATTCTATCAAAGGCTACAAATGAGCCACACCTGGAGCTGGGTGTGGTGTAAATGTGTGTGGTACACACATTTACTCTAAGCACTCAGGGACACAGAGGCTGGGAGATCTATGTGATTTGTTGACCAGGCCAGCCTGGTCTACAAAGTTAAAATTGGTCAAGGCTACACAGAAAATCCCTCCCTCAAAAAATTTAAAAAAATGCCACAGCTGGGAGCACTGATCCCTAATGCCTGCTTTGTGGGGAACTGCAGCAGGAATATTGCAAGTTCAAGGATTATATGGGCCACAGGATGACTTTGAGGTCGACCAAAGATATGTGACCAGAACTTTTCATTTGAGAAACAGGCAGTGGAGACAAGAACTGTATTTTAGTGGGACACTTCCTTCTGATTTTACTATGAAGAAGACCCTGATTCAATATCCAGTCCTGAGAGAGAAGGAAAAGGAGGAAAAGGAGGACAGAAAGCAGCAATTGTTTGACTTTTGTGGGGAGACATGGCAAGATGCCAAAGAGAGCAAATGTTAGCTCTGTGTAGACTTATGGAACTTCTGAAGAGTTTAAATAGGCCTGGTGACTTCATTTTAAAATGAGGAGCTATCTTGGCCTAGAGCTGAACTCAGGTACCAGGAAATATCACAGAATGTGCACTTGTCAGAAAACAATTTTAGCTCTCCTTTCAACAACCTCCAGGAAATATCACAGAATAAATACTTGATCGAAATTAGAGACAACCTCCCTGGCAAAAATCAATGAGAATCAGTTGGAAAAATTCTCCCTAACTTTCCAGATGTACTTTATAAGAATAACCATTCTAAGTTAGTCTTCATCTAGAAGGTCATTTCGCCTCTCTGAAATTTAGCCAATCCTGTACCACCAAGTTTTTCCCTTTAAAAACCCTGTTCACCCAGGGCTCTGGGTCTCACTTACTACTTCCATGTCAGTGAGACCTGCTAGCGATTAAGCTCTCTTGCTCTGGTGGTCCCTGAGGGTGTCGTCATCCTGGCACAATGCTTCAAGCCTTATCCTGCTTCTATGCATCAGCTTAAGCCTCAGTAATAGATCCACTAGAAGACCTAGTTACCAATTTTTACATTTCATGTTCTGTCATGTGAGGGTTGATGAACCACATGTAAATGACAGTGGCCATGGTGCAGAAATCTGTTTTCTTCAAGGCCTTTATTTGGTGAGCCTGCTTGGGAGATGCAGAACAGTCATAATTGGCCTTTTAGAGGAAAAGTTTGTAGAAAATATTTTAATCAATGGGCAAGTGTCTAACCTTAATCCAAGAACACAGGAGGTTGAAGCAGGAGGAACTCTGGGAGTTCCAGCCTAGCTATGTCTACAAAACCCTTTCCAGGACTGCTAGATCTGCACAGAAAATCCCTTCCTCAAAACAAAACAAAACAAAACAAAACAAGTCTTTATGGAAGTATAAATATATACATATATAAAATCATATTTATCTTCTCTCTCAGCAATTCACCACATCTGTACTGCCCAATAATAGTTTCCTTAATTGACATAAAATACTTGAATAAAAAACAAATCACACACATACACACAAAACAAACAAACAAACGGAGTCCACTAAAGCCATCTATTCCTGAATACAGTGTCTTCATGAAAATATGGTTGGTATACCCAGTGTTTAACAACCTGTAAGTAACCTACATAAAACTCATGGTTCTCCAGAGTGGACTTTGGTGCTATCTGTAATGTGTTTTGCCATTGGTTCCCTGTCTGTGCTTGAATACTCATGGTTGTATGTCTTTGCCAAAGCTGGTTAACATTTAGAACTTACCACAAACGTTTTCAATTAAACTGAAAGAATGAGCAGCCCTGATAGATTATGGTGCCACACATCTTTAATTCCCCCATACCCGAGGCCAAGTCCAGAAAGATATCTGTGAATTTAAGGCCAGCCTGGCCTACAGAGTTCTAGGACCGCTAGGGCTACCATGGGAAAGTATGTCTCAAAAACTACCCAACAAAAATAATAGAAGGATTGAAAATGTTGATAAATAAAACACTTAAACAGACTGGGTCTGGTGGCACATGCAATCTAATCTACACTCAGGAGTCTGAGGCAAGAGGATACCTGTGAGGTCCTTCCCATCCTGGTCTACACAGAAAGAACCAGGGCAGCCTGACCTACATAGTGTCCTGGTTTCAAAAATGCAAGCAAGGAAGTAAGCCAGCATACAAGCAAACAAAGCTTCCATACCCTTGCCATCAGATGGATGCAAATTTTAACTGCTTTGAGATATTATTATCTTACCTAGTCAGAATGACCAAGGTAAAAATAGCAGAAGGGTCACACTTTTCATTGGTGGTGAGAGGAGGAACAGTTCAGCCTCCCCCACCCCTCACCACGTTATCTACACAGGAGCCTTTCTGGCCTACTCACCCTGGATTCCAGCAGCCTCTCCGAAGTTTCCCAGATCCATCCTCGTGGTTGAATGTACACTCACAGGACTTGGATTTATATATCTTCTCCAGAAAGTACCCTCCTAGACAACACACCTTTAATCCCATCACATTCAGCTGACTCTTCCACGCTGTGACCTCATTCAGTGTTCATTCCCACCCTATGGAGGCCTGGACCCTTTGAGGACATCTTGTTTCTATGCAGTTCCTGAGTCAGGGTTAGTTTGCATGAGACCTTGAAAACTAACTCATCTTTGGCCCAAAGCTCTTGGTGCCCTTGGCCTGTTAGGACCAGGAAATTTGACCTCCATTGTTTGTTGACCATGTGAAGAAATAGCTTTAATTCAGCATGCAGCTTATATATCCTGCTCTGTCTTTCCGTTGCTCTCACTCTTTATTTCCTTTTCTTCTCTTTTTTTTTTTTAATATTGAGAAATATGTCTCTGTACATAGTCCTAGCTGTTCTGTATCTCACTATGCAGACAAGGCTTGCCTCCATCTTACATAGACCTGCCTGCCTCTGCCTCATTTGTGTTGGGATTTTAGTGTGGCCCACCATTCCCTGTTTGGTCCACAGGCCTTCATGGAAAGGATCTGCTTACCCTCATTCATCCTCAGGTATCATTCTTTTCAGGCATGAAAGCACCACCATGTAGGTCCAATTACTTGGAACACTCACAGCCTCTCTCTGGTAGCCCAGGTCAGTGAGGGTTTCCACAGCTGCCCCCAAACATAGTGTACAAGTGCAGAGTACACTTGCACACTTAGGGAGATCTCAAGGCATAGTCATGATGGCAGCTTGTCTGTTCACAGCTTGCATCCACACCAAGTGGGTTTTCAGGGGACAGCTGCTGAAGGTTTTATTTTGTTTTGCTTTATTTTTTATTTTTTTGGGGGGAAAGTTCTTCTTCCAGTTGACAAAAGGCACACATCAGCATGGTTCTGTGGAGTTGAGCCCCTTCTACTTGCAGGAATAGGGAAGCTTCATTTGACCTCTTTTTCTGGAAAACCATGTCAGGCAAGATCGAAGTGTTCGGTGTTAAGTCCTTTAATATTTGAGGGTATTTAAAGAGGATTAAAATTAACTACAACATAAAATTGATTCATACTTAACCAAATAGATCTTGGTGAGGTTCAGTGACATAGCTTTTACCAGTGTTGTGATATTCTTGAGAGATGCAGAGATATCCCTGAGTCCCAGAACAGCAAGAGCTATATAAAAAGACCATGATGTAAAGACGAGATTGAGATGGATAAATAGGTAGATAGATAGATAGATAGATAGATAGATATATATATATATATAGTAGATAGATAGATAGATAGATGATACATAGATAGATAGAGAGATTGAGGTAAATAAGTAATTAAGCAGATTCAGTCTGTTGAAAATTAATTCCTGAATTATAGGAGAGGAATGGAAATTGAAACCTGAAATATAGAAACATCAAATAGAAATTAGGGCAAAGCATTGCTAGGTGTTAGCATGTGGAGTTACATCTGAGTAGAATTCAGACAGGAGGGACTAGATCCATGGAAGAGCAACAGAGGCAGGCATGCCAAAGGCAGTGCCTGGGTTAATATCAGCACTGAAGAGAAAACAAAAACAACAGGGGTCCTGGTGGGTGTTCTAGCTACTCAGCTCTGAGGCAGCCAAACTGCAAATCAGGGCTCCCTGGGAAAGTGATTGATATCCTGTGTCAAAATAAAAACAGAAAGGGAGTTGGGGCCATAGAAGATGGCTCTTTGGGTAAAGGAGATTGCCACCAAGCTTAGTGACCTGAGTTCCATCCCTGGCACCCACAAGGTTGAAGAAGGTTACCAACTCATTCATATTCTCCTCTCACATCTCCACCCCTTTGATGAGCCATCAGTGATCAGGGACACACAAAATATTTTAAAAAATTTAAATGGGAATTATTTATTTCAGCAATGGAGGGCTTGAGAGCATTAGTTGAATAGATGGAATGCTTTTATATTATGTGATTGAGTGTTCTGCCTGGAGAGAAGTACACCAGGGGTATCTAATGAACTTCTTTCCTTCCTTTCCTTCCTTCCTTCCTTTTTTTCCTTTTTTTTCTTTCTTTCTTTTTTTCTTTCTTTCTTTCTTTCTTTCTTTCTTTCTTTCTTCTTTTCTCTTTCTTTCTTTCTCTCTTTCTTTCTTTCTTTCTTTCTTTCTCTTCTCTTTCTTTCTTTTCCTCTCTTTTTTACAGATAGATTCAGTCTTCCTAGCCACGGCTATCCTGGAATGCCAATGTAATCCAGGTTATCCTCAACTCACAGAGATCCTCTTGCCTCTGCTTCCCAAATTATAGTCATAGAGGTAAGTGATTCCACACCTGGCTGAATAATTCAAAACAGTATTCGGGAATAAAAATCTAGGCTGATCTGGAGATGTTTCTGCTTCAGTCACCAATCCTGGCTTAAAGACTAACACAGTCACACTCACATTAATTGATTTTTATTTGCAACTTCATTTTAATTTTTTAGTCATGTTTATTTGTGTGTGTTTGTGGGCTCCCAGTATAGAAAAGGGTTTCAGATCCCCTGGAGCTGTAGTTACAGTCATTTTTGTGTTCCAGGTTAAGGTCCTAGGAACCAAATCCCAGACTTTAAGATGATTGAGCGATCTTTCCTTTTATTGTTTGTGTGTGTTTGCCTGCATATGTTTATGTACAACATGGATATGCCTGTCAATCAAAGTACAAGAAGGCTCAGATCTCCAGGGACTAAAGTTCCAAGTGTATTGTTGTGAGCCACTCCCTGAAAGGTGGGGAATGATGCAGGCTTTCCTGTTGAAGCAACAATTGCTCTGACTCACTGAGCCATCTCTTCAGCCACACAGCAAGCAATCCTCAGTGACTGCTATCTCTAGTCATGGAATTTTTGTTTGTATTTTCTGTTTTTTTTTTCCACTTTGAAACTCAGTATATTGAACTTTTCATTAAAGGTGATACAAGAAAATCCTTCTTACCCACAAAATTAATATAGGCATTTTCTTTCAGTGTAAATACCAAGAAATCTAGGTCAATAAAATCATCTCTAAATCAGGGCCAGGGAGATGGCTCAGAGAATGAAAGCACTTAACTTGATGACTCAAGTTCAGTCCTTGGAGCCCACATGAGAAGCAGGAGGCAGAAGGGCACATCCTTATCCCACCGCTCCTTCAGCAAAATGGATGTGAAGAGAGGAGAATCAGACAGAAGCTCACAGGAGAGCTAGCCTGCAGTACCAGCCAGCCAGCATGGAGTACCAGCCAGCCAGCATGGAGTACTAAGCCTGCAGTACCAGCCAGCCAGCACAAAGTACTAGCCAGCATGGAGTACTAGCCAGCCAGCATGGAGTACTAGCCAGCTAGCATACAGTACTAGTCAGCCAGCATGGAGTACCAGCCAGCTAGCATAGAGTACTAGTCAGCCAGCATGGAATACTAAGCCTGCAGTACCAGCCAGCCAGCATGGAGTACTAGCCAGCTAGCATAGAGTACTAGTCAGCCAGCATGGAGTACTAAGCCTGCAGTACCAGTGTCTGTTTTGATTATTTTGTTTATTTACTTTACAAACTGATCACAGCTTCCCCACCCTCTTTTCTTCTCTATCCCTCCCATTCTCGTCTCCTTCCACTAGTTCCACCTTTCTTTGTTTTCAGAGTCATGAATGTCCCATATGAATATCCAAACACATTGGCATATTTAGCTGGAGTTGGACTAGGCAAATCTTCTCATCCATAGAAAAGAGTTTCAAATGCAGGCAAGACAATCGGGGACCACACCTGCTCCTCCTCTTACAGATTCATGTGAAGACCAAGCTGCAAGTCTATTACATATGTGTAGGGGCCCAGCAGTGTCCTACTTGTACCCTTGGGTTACTAGTTGAGTCTCTGTGGGCCAGGTTATATGATTCTGTGTGTTCCTGACCTCTCTCATTCCATCAAATCTTCCTCCCTGTCTTCCACAAGATTTTCAGAGCTCTGCCTAATATTCAGCTATGGTTTCTGCATCTCTTTCCATCAGTTTCTGGGAGAACCCTCTCAGAGGTCAGATATACTTTTCTCCTGTCTGCAATTATAGCAGAGCATGATTAATAGTATGATGTCCTTTCCTGTCTCACTGTCCTGTCCTGAGTCTCAAGTTGGGCAAGTCATTGATTGTCCCTTTCCTCAATTTCTGCTCCATCCTTATCCCTGTAGGCAGGAAAAATTTTGCATTGATTTTTTTTTGGGGCATTAGTATTGAGGAATTTTAATTCAGAATGTGTTTGTTCTGGCAAGAGGTCACATTCAAAGACCTTATATGTCTATGTGAACCAGCCAGAATACAAACATTCCTTTATTCCAGGAAATAGAGGTAAGTGGATCTAAGTTCAAGGCCATCCTGGTATGGAGCAAGTTTCAGGTCAAGAAAAGCTTAGGCCCAGGTATGTTCCTACATGCTTTTAATCTCAAGCAATGAAGGTAAAGTTAGGTTCTAGCAGCAGCCATGTTTGCAAATGATGCTTCATTGAGTGGTAGTAAATGTGAAGAATCAGAAAAAGACTTGACAGGCTAGGAAATGTGCAACTGTTACAAGAAGAAAGAAGAAAGGAAAGCAATTTAAGGGGCAATGCAGAGAGAGGAGACTTTTTTTTTTCCAAGACATTAATGGAGATATAGTTTGCAGAAAGAGCTCAAGTTAGACACTGTTGAAGACAGAACAAGCCAGGGAATGAGAATGAGAAATTTAGAAAAGTTTCTGAAGTTAGTTTGAGGTCAAGTAAAGCCATGTAGAATAAGTCAGCTGGCAGAGGAATTTGAGCCAGAACAGCTGAATTGAATCAGCCAGCCTAGAGCTCAGAAAGAACAAGGAAGGGTGAGCTTATTAAGCAGTAAGTCACAGAGGCTTGAAACATTCTAGATCTAGGTTAGATTGTACACTGTGTAGAAGCCTCAAGGACTAGTCCTAGGGTAGCAGAAGGAAGCTGTAATCCTCCCAGACAACAACTGAACCAGATGAATAACAGTTGCTTGTACAGGTTGGTGTCCTTATCCCTTCATTGGAGGTCTTGCCCTGTGACAGTTAGTGGTCCTTTCAGGTTTCCTATCCCCTATGGCTAGGAGTCTCAGATGGCGTCATCCTCATTGATTCCTGGGAGTTTCCCTAGTCTTACTTTGTAGTTAGTCTCATAGATGCCCTGCCCCATCAATTCCACTTCTCTCTCTTTCCTTCTCACACTGAATCCCTCCTGCTCCTACCCCACTCCCTCTCCTACATTGTGCCCTCCCTCCATATACCCATGATTGTTCTTTTTTCCCTTCTCAGACAGAGCATGAAATTTAAAATTTTTGATGTTTTTCAGTGGAAAGTGGCAAAGTAGACCACATTAAATTTTTCTCAAAATCACGTTATTTAAAGAAAAAAAGGATAAATTTCATATTAGCTATGTTCATGATAACAGAGACATTTGGCACATGGCTAGAATATTATCATTAACAAGGAAGGAGGAGCATGGCATGATTCAAGGGGCCAGCCTAGTCTACATATGGAAACACTAGCTCAATGGAGACATCAGAGGAATACCTATTTGCCCCTGCATGGGATACAAGTTGATATTTCTGGATGGAAGAATTGTTCTAGTAATACTCCATCATTATCCTTAAGACATAGAGAAGGCTGAGGCTCTACACCTGTAAATGAGGTAGGAAGGTAAGGTTTGTTTGACTTGGCACCAAAGGACTAAGAAAATTTTAGCTAGAAAACCTAGAATTTTATTCTGAGCCCAGAGGTCTAAGTCTCTGAGTACTTGAGGGGGGAGGCCTATGTGTCTCCATGTTGAACCCCAGAACGAGGCACAATTCTAGATCTAGCCTCATATGCACGAATTTCCTCCATCTACAACTGCCCATGCACTGAAACCAATATCACAAAGTGTGGGATTCTCTTAATGGTGCAGGGGTTTGGTAGGGAATGTCAAGTGTGGCACTTGAAGAGAGAGACAGACCTTGATCTCATACTCTGTCAGACCAGTCATTTCTGCAAGAAAGCTGCATTGCTCTGGGTCTGGATACATTTCCTCATTAAAATGTTCTTGCAACAGGAGCTTTTGTTCCTCAGTGTACAGAGTATGAACCATCTGCTGCTTCCTTGGAGCCAAAGGACAAACTTGTTGGTCATGATATTTATCTGCTGTCACCATAGGTGCTAGCAAACCCTGGCAAGCAGAAGTCTCTGAAGAACTTGAAGGCATGTGATGAATTGGGTGTCCTGAGTTGGTTCTCAGTGACGGGAAAGCTGAGTTTGCTAGGGAACCTGGGTGCATTTGGAAACTTATTCGCAGACTTGATTATGAGACATTTTCATGGGGACAAATGTTGGTCATGCCTGATGAATAAAAGACACAGGAGGCTTACAGATGACAAAGTACATGCCAGCCTAGCAAAGTCCCAAAAACTCAAGAATTATAATTCATATGTTTAAAAGGAAGAACTGTCCATCCCATATCAAAGAGGGGGCAAGTCAAAAAAATACCCACCACCAATGTAAAAACCCAGGTACATGATGCCTAGGTTAGCTTAAATGCTAAAGGTATAAGGGAGTTTATATAAAGTTTTACTATAAGGGCATAACTGCCCATTCTATATAAAAAGGGGGGCTAGAACAAAAATAGCTCTAACATGTATAAAAACCCAGGCCTAAACCTCTAGATAGGTACAAGATGCCTAGGGTATGCCTAAACTCTAAATTAAAAGGGAGTTTAGTTTATGTAAAGTTTACTTGAAACATGCCTTTTCTATTGCTCAAGGCAACCAGCTTGTCCCACCAATGGAAGGCCTGCTTGCCAGAGATAGGTAGGAGCTTGGCCTGATACAACAGGTGCCAGAGGGCCCAAAAAAGATATTTTGAGCTATACAACCTTGTTTTGATTTCAACATGATAATGACTGTATGTCCAATAATAATGGTAATTTATTGCTGATCCCTTTACATGGGAAGAACTCTGAAACTGATTGAGGCATAAAATGTCTCCAGCCAGAACTTCAACAATACATGGCCAATAAACCCTTGACTACAATATCCTCAAAATTTATTATGCCATTCTGTTTTTTGTTTGTTTACTATTTTTTAACTTTTTTATTTTTTATTAATTACACATTCTTCATTTTGTATCCCCCATAAGCCCCACCCTCCTAACCTCCCAATCCCACCCTCCCTCCCCTTTCTGCATGCATGCCCCTCCCCAAATCCACTGATAGGCCAAGACTTGGAACCATGAGGGGCAGTGTCTTGGACCAGGAGGAAAGATTAAAACAAATATGATATGATTAAAACAAAGATTATGGGTAAAACCTGAATGGTGAGAAACTATATGGGCTTGGATGTTTAGGGTGGAGAAACTATTGCCCAGCATTGTGCTCTAGGTTAATTAAATGAACCCCAGTCTCTGTGTGGTGATTTGGGTATACTGCTGGTTTAGGAATAACCACTGTTTAATAAAGAGATAAATCAATAGTAAATATTAATATTCAACAACAGTATTCCATTGTGTGTGTGTATATATATATATTTTTTTTTTCTCTACGCTTTAGGTGAGAGATATCTAGATTGTTTTCAGTTCCTGGCTATTACAAATGAAGCTGGGATGAATATAGTTGAACAAGTGTCCTTCTGGTATGGTGGACCATCCTTTGGGTTAATGGCCAGGAGTAGTATAGCTGAGTAAGGAGGTAGAGCTATTGCCAATTTTCTGAGAAACCTCAAGATTGATTTTTAAAGTGGTTGTACATGTTTGCACTCCCACCAGCAATGGAGGAGGGTTCCCTTGCTCTACATCATCATCGGCATGTGCTGTCACTTAAGGATTTGATCTTAACCATTGTGATGGGTGCATGATCTTATCTCAGAGTCCTTTTGATATGCATTTTTCTGATGGTGAACATTTCTTTAATTGCTTCTCAGCCATTAAAGATTCCTCTCTTGTTGGTTATGAGCCTAGCCTTTAATAGCTGAGCCATCTCTCCAGCTAGAACTACAATGCACAGACCGCAAAAAGATAAGCAATAAGGAGGACACAAGGAGGGTTGCTTAAATCTCAACTCAGATGGAGAAATTGAATAGACAGAGGGAGCAGTGGAAGAGAGGGAACAAAGTAGTGTTATGCCAGGTTCACGGGACCCTCAGAGACCACCAGGAAATGACTCGATGCAATTGCAAGAGAGCTTTATTACGAGAGCGATCGAGCTTGGGACCCAAGTCTCACTGGCACAGCGGTAGAGAAGTGGGACCCCGAGCTCTGAGTGAACAGAATTTTTACAGGGAAAGTCTGTGATCAGGGGGTTTCCATGGCAGCAAGCAGGGGGGCACAAGCCTTGGCGTTACAGAATTGGGTGAAGTTTAGCAGGGCAGGGTGACCTTTTCTGAGGCACACAATCATAATGGCTAAGGCATATATTCACAATGGCTATTTTTCTAAACCATATCTGAAACATTGGGGAGAATTTTCCCACCGGATTCTCAACTGATTCCCATTGATTATTGCCAGGGAGTTTGTCTCTATTTTCTATGAAGCATTTATTCTGTTATATTTCCTGGAGGCTGTTGCTAGGAGAGTTAACTTTGTTTTCTGCCAGGTGTACACTCTGTGATATTTCCTGGTACCTGAATTCAGTTCCCAGTCAAAATCTTTATTTCAAAATGGAGTTATATTCTGGCTAATTTAAACTCTTCAGTAGGAGAGGGAGTATAAAGAGAAATAAGGGTGAAGAGCAGACCTGGTGAGAGCAGGGACAGGAAGGAGTTCAGAAAACCTTCAGAGACAAGAGAAAAACATGAAAAAATTTAAAATCTCTAGGTCTCACTGAGAAAGGGAAATAAAATAATCATGGGTTATGCAGGGAAGGAAACAGTGTGGGAGAGGGAGTGGGGTAGGAGCAGGAAGGAGGAAAGAGAGAACTGAGAGAAAGAACTGGAATGGATGAGGGAGGATTCTGAGACAAACTAAAAAAGTAGGACATGGAAACTCCCAGGAATCAATGAGGATGACTCCATTTGGGACTCCTAACAACTGGGGACAGGAAACCTGAAACAGCCACTACTGTAACCAGGCAAGACATGCAATGAAGGGATGGGGACACAAACCAGTAAAACTAACGTATTTTCTGATCAGTTGTCATCTGGGAGGATGAATGCTTCCTCTGCTATCTCAGGCATAGTCCTGGAAGGTTCTAGATTCTGTACAACCTAACCTAAGCCTAGAATATTTCCAGGGTCTGAGACTTACTGCTTAATGTGCTCCTTTCCTATTATTTCTGAGCTTTAGGCTGGCTGCTTCAACTCAGCTGTGCTGGCTCAAATCCTCTGCCAGGTGTGCTTCCTTCTGAAAACTAACTTTACCTTCATTGCTTGAGATTAAAGGCATGTAACACCACACCTAGGCCTAAGCTTTTCTTCACCTGCAACGTGCTCTACAACAGGCTGGCCTTGAATTAGAAACACCTCTCTTTCCTGGATTAAAGGCATGTTTGTATTCCAGCTGGATCACACAGACCTTGAAGATCTTGGGAGCTGACCTCTTGCCAGGACAGACATGTTCTGAATTAAAATTCCTCTTCACCAACCCACCCAAAAAGCCTTTTTCCTGAAAATTGCCATGCCCCAAGTGAATGGACCTGGATGGTGGGGCTTCAATTCCTAAAGAGAACGATACCTGGTAATGACTAAAGGTAAGAAGTCCCTTTCCATGAAGATGTGTGGACCAGACTGGGAGTGGTGGGTCACACCTGAATCCCAACACAAAGGGACAGAGGAGGTCAGATCTGTGTAAAGCAGGGACAAGCTTTTCCTGCATAGTGAGATATAAAACATCCAGGAGTATGTACAGAAACATATGTCTCAATATAAAAACAAAACCAGAAAATAAAACAAATAAAGAAGGTGACAGCAATGGGAGACAGAGCAGGATGTATAGGCTGCATGCTGAATATATGCTCATTTCTTCACATAGTCAACAACAAGTGGAGGTCAAATTTCTTTACGGATGGAACCCTAACAGGCTAAAAGAACCAAGAGCTTTAAGCCAAAGATGAGTTACTTTTTCAGGTCTCAAGCAAAACAACACTGAATGTATCTGCACAATAATAAGCTGTCCTCAAAGGGTCCAGACCTCCATAGGGTGGGAATGCACATGAATGAGGTCACAGGGTGGGAGGGTAGGCTGAGTGTGATGGGATTAAAGGTTTGTATTCTGGGAGGGTCCTGTCTGGAGAAGATATGTAAGTCCAGGTACTGGGAATGCAGATTCAACCACTAGGATGGATCTGGGTAAGGGTAAGATGGTAGAACCTGCTGGAATCCAGGGTGAGGAGGCCAGAAAGGCTCCTGTGTAGATAAGATAGTGAGGAATGGAGGAGCCTGAACTGTTTCTCTCCTACCATCAATGAAATGTGTATCCTTTCTCCTATTTTTACCTTGACCATTCTGACTAGTAGTTAAAATTTGCATACATCTGATGCCTACTGAAGCTTTGTTTGCTTGCTTGAAGGCACTTTTGAAACTAAGTCACTCTATGTAGTTCAAGCTGTCCTGGTTCTTTCTGTGTAGACCAGGATGAGAAGGACCTTACTGATATCCTCTTGCTTCAGCATCCTGAAAGTAGGTTTGAATGCATGTGCCACCACACCCAGTCTGTTTAAGTTTTTTATTTATTATCATTTTTAACACTTCTATTATTTTTGTTGGGTATATTTTGAGACATGCTTTCTCAGGGTAGTCTTAGCTGTCCTTGAACTCTGTAGATCAGGCTGGCCTTGAATTCACAGATATCTTCCTGGACTTGGCCTCTGGTATGGGGAAATTAAAAGTGTGTGGTGCCCTGCCATACCAGGATTGCTCATTCTTTCAGTTTAATCTTTGTTGTATTTTCTAAATATTAACCACCTGCCAGGTCTTGTGTGATATAACTTTTCTGGAAGGAGGACTTACAAACATGTCTACTTACCACAGATAGGGAAGCAATGTAAGAACACAGTACTGAACCACCACAGTCCACTTTGGAGAACCATGAGTTTTCTGTGGATTACTTACAGGATGTTAAACACTGGGTATACAAACCACATTTTCATGGAGACCTCATAATCAGGAATAGATGGCTTTGGTGGACTTGTGTGTGTGTGTGTGTGTGTGTGTGTGTGTGTGTGTGTGTGTGTGTGTGTGTGTGTGTGTGATTTGTTTCTTTACTCATGTATTTTATGACAACTAAGGAACCTAACTTGAGGTGGCTACAGATGTGGGGAAGTGGTGGAGGAGAAGATAAATATGGTTTTATGTATGTATAAGTATACACTTACATAAAGTCTTATTTATTATTTTGAGAAAGGGATTTTCTGTGTGGATCTAACTGTCCTGAAAAGTGCTTTATAGACATAGCTAGTCTTGAACTCACAGACATCTTCCTGTGTCTGCCTTCTGTGTCCTAGGATTAAAGTTAGACATTATGCCAGGTAATTCAATTTTGTACAAACTTTTCTCCTTAAAATTCAGTTATTACTTTTCTGCATCTACCAAGGTCGATCACCAAGCAAAGGAAGAAAGAAGATTTCTGCATTTACATGTGGCTCTTCAACCATCACATGACCAAACATGTATTAATATTGATAAATAGATCTTTTGTTGGATGTGTTGGTGATGCATAAAAGCAGGATAAGGCTAGGATAAGTTCCAACTTGGCACATAGCTGACATTTGCTCTCATTGGCATCTTGCCATGTCTCCCCACAACATTCAATCAAATGCTGCTTTCTCTCCTCTTTTTTCTTCCCTCTCAGGACTGTAGATTGACTCAGGGTCTTGTTCATATTAAAAACAGAAGGAAGTGTCCCTCTTAGATACATTTCTAGTCTCTACTGTCTGTTTTCTCAGAAGAAAAGCTCTGGTCACATACCTTAGTTGACCTCAGAATCATCCTGTGGCCCAGGTAATTCTTGAATCTGCAATATTCCTGATGCAGTTCCCCACATAGCTGGCAATAGGGATCAGTGTCCCCAGCTGTGGCTTTCTTTTTAAGGTTTTCAAGAAAGGGGTTGTCTGTGTAGTCTTGCCTCTTTTAAGCTTTGTAGACCAAGCATCTGCCTGCCTCTGCCTCCCTGAGTGCTGACATTAATGAGTGCACCACCATACCCAGATCCAGGGATGCCTCATTTGTAGCCATTGATAAAATTAAGAGTCTATGATTCTTTTTCTTATTTGACATTCGAAAACCTAGAGACTGCCATGGTGGTGGCACATGTCTTTAATCCCATCATTCAGTGAGGATAGGCAGGCAGATCACTGTGTACAAAATGAGTCCCAGAACAGCCAAGAGCACACAGAGAAAGCCTGTCTTGAAAAAGCAAAGAAAGAAAGAGAGAGAGAGAGAGAGAGAGAGAGAGAGAGAGAGAGAAAAGAGAAAGAGAGAGAAAAGAAAAAAAAAGAAAAAAGAAAAGAAAAAGAAAGAATAAACCTCGAGACTCATGGAAAGGTATCATGTATTGTTTTTGTTTGTTTGTTTGTTTGTTTGTTTTGTTTTTTTTTTTTCTTCCTTTGAGGCAGGTTTCCTGTAATCCAGGTGTCCTTTGGGCATGTTGTGTAGCCAAGGCTGGCTATCACGTGATCCTACTTACTCCACCTCTGAGGACTAAGATATGTGCTCAACTAACCTGGTTTGTGGAAGCAGTAAATGGGCCTAACCTGTGCAATGTCTCAAAGATGTGGCAATTAGTCAATGCCTCCAAATGAGGAATCATGGGGATATAAGTACAGATATCTAGGTCTGGTGGCACATCAGTGTAATCCCAGCATAAAAGCGGCTCATCAGCAAGATCTTGGAAAATCCCAGTTAGGGTCCCTAAGCAAAGCAACAATTAACAAAATCATTGAGGTGGAGTTCAGTGGGTACAATAGGCTCCATTCTCAGTACCAAGTGTACTGTGTGGTGGTAATCCCAGTGCCTCCAGGTTATCATCCACTGAACAGCAAGTTCACAGACAGATAAGACACACAAGAAAGTTTTGTATTAAAAGAAAAGTTTCATTTTAGAAGGTTTCCATACAGACTCCATTGTCTAACCATCTAGAAGAGAACTGCTCTCCTGATTGTCTGGCTTATTGAGAGAGCAACTTCGGGACCCATACCTTCCCACCTTCAAAGACACAGGTTCAAAGGTAGTCAGGGTGCAGGTCTTAAATCCCAGAACTGGAAAAGAGTGGGAGGTGGATTTCTGTGCTTCTGAGGACAGCATGATTTACACAGTAAGTTCCAGAACAGACAGAGCTACAAAGACCCTTTACTCAAAAAAAAATGAATAAATATAAATAAATAAAAATAAAAACAGGTGTTCTCTGCTCTTTGGTCACTTCTCCCTGGCAGTGAGGACTCACCTGGCCACAGAGCAAGAGAGTCCAGGCACCCTTAATCAGACTATATAAGCCAGGGGCAGATGGCAAGCAAAGAGAATTCCCTCTTGAAGTAAATGAGGGGAAAGAGCTGGGGGAGCCAAAGAGTGGGAGAGTTCCAAGTTTGGAGAGCTACTTAAGGAAGGGGCTTCTGAGTAGAGATCACATAGTCAGAGTTCTGGCAAGCTGCTGGAACCCACTGGTTGGTGAGTTGGTGTCCTGAATGAAATGTGCAAGGTGGACCTGTGAAGGTGAAACCATAGTGGTGAAGACTGGGAGATGGCAGAGGAGGATCCTTAGGTAGATTTTTGGTGTGTGTGTTTGAGGGGTGAGACCTGTCATGTGCCCTGTTGAAAGCAGAAGATACTATCTAAACTTAGGATGTGTTTGCCAATTTATTTTTTAGAGGTCAACACTGATTACCAAAGAGAGGAGTACAGGGATTGGGCAGCCTGTGGAGGAGTGCTGAGGAGACCCCAAGTTGCAGACCAAATTACAATGCTTGTTTTTTTAAGTTTTTTTTGGGTTTTTTGTTAGTTTGGTTGGTTGGTTGGTTGGTTAGTTGGATTTTTGTGAAAGAGTTTCTCTGTATCCTTAGCTGTCCTGGACTCCCTTTGTAGACCAAGGTGGCCTGGAAATAACAGAGATCTGCCTGCCTTTGTCTCTGAGGGTGCTCGGTTTACATGTGAGAGCCACCATGCCAAGAATGCTATGTATTGGATGTGCATTTCCCTCATATCTAGAGACTCTGAGGGTTTATTTAAATGCTTCTCAGCCATTCTAGATTCCTCTCTTGAGACTTCTCTGTTTAGCTCTGTGCCCTTTTAATTAATTTATTTTTTATTAATCAGAATTTATTCACTTTGTATTCTTGCTGTAGCCCTTTTTCCTTACCCCTCCCAATCCCACACTTCCTCCCTCTTCTCCTCTGTTGCCCCTCCCCAGGAAACTGATAGGCCATACCACCCTGAAAGCGCCCAATCCCCTCTGTGCACTGTTTTTAATTGAATTTTTGGTTGCTGATGTTTAATTTCTCGAGGTGTTCATATGTTTTGGATATGAGCGTTCTGTTCGATGTGGGGTTGGTCAAGATCTTTTTCCATGGCATAGTCTGGCCTTTTGTTTTATTGACAGTGTCCTTTGCCTTAAAGAATTTTTCAGTGAGATATCATTTTTTAAAATTATTTTATTAATTACAGTTTATTCACTTTGTAAGTCTCCTGTACCTCCGTCCTTCCTCCCTTCCCAATCCCACCCTCCCGTTTTCCCATTCGTGTCCCTCTCCCAGTCCACTCATCCTCTCCTTCCCTCTGACCTTAGTCTATCAGGTCTTATCAGGACTGGCTGCATTATCTTTCTCCGTGGCCTGATAAGTCTTCTCCCCCGATTAGGGGGAGGGGATCAAAGAGCAGGCCAATCAGTTCATGTCAGAGACAGTCCCTGTCCCCCATACTATGGAAGCCACTTGGATACTGAACTGCCATAGGCTACCTCTGTGCAGGGGTTCCAGGCCATCTCCATGAGTGGTCTTTGGCTGGGGTATCAGCCTCAGAAAAGTCCCTGAGCCCAGATTTTAGGATCTATCACTGTTGTGGAGCTCCTGTCCTCTCCACATCTTATTGTCTCCCTCTTCTTTCACAAGATTCCCTGTACTCTGCCCAGAGTTTCCCTTTGAGTCTCAACATCTACCCCTGCAGGGTAGAACCTCTAAGTGGCCCCCTGTGGTAGGCTCCTGTCCTGTTCCCTGTTTTCTCCCTTCTCCAATGTCCATCCTCCTAGCCTGAATCACTTTGACTTCAGTTTTGTGCAGGTGATCAATATGGGAGATCAATATGGGAGATCAGTTTTGTGCAGGTGATCAATATGGGTCTCCTTGAATTTTTCAACCTGTAGACATCCAGTTAGAGCAGCACCATTTGTTGAAGATGCTTTCTTTTTTCAATTGCATAGTTTTGGCTACTTTGTCAGAAATCAAGTGTCTGCAGGTGTGTGGATTTATTTCTGACACTTTGATTTGATGCCATTCATCAACCATTCTGTTTCTATGCTGTTTAATACTGTTGCTCTGCAGTGTAGCTTGAAATCAGAAATGAAGACACCTCCTACAGTTTTTTAATTTTTCTTGATTGCTTTACCTATTCCAGGATTTTTTTTTTTTTATTTTCCAAGTGAAGATGAGAATTTTTTTTTTTTTTGAGGTCTGTAAAGAATACTGTAGGTAGGTTGATGGAAATAGTATTGAAAGTATAGATTGCTTTTGGTATGATGACCACTAAAAATATGTTAATCATATCAATCCATGAACATGGAGCTCTTTCCATCCTCTGATATCTTCTCAGATTCTATCGTCAGAGACTTGAATATTTTATCCTAAAGTTCTTTCACTTACTTGTTTAGAGTTACACAAAGGTATTTATATTATTGTGGCTATTGTAATTTCTTTCTCAGCCCATTTGTCTTTTGATTCCAGGAGGCCTACTAATTTTTTTTTGAGTTAAATTTGTATGCAGCCAATTGGCTGAAGGTGGTTATCAGCTGTAGGAGTTCTCTGGAAGAATGTAGGGGTCACCTGTGTATTCTATCAAATCATCTGCAGATAAGCATACTTTGATTTCTTCCTTTTAAGTTTATTCTCCTTGATCTCTTATAGTTATCTTACTGCTGTAGATAAAATTTCAAGTGCCGGAGTACAAGGGAGACCACAAGACTGTGGCCTAGCCACTATGCTATTGTTTTCTTTTCTATTCTTTGCTTTGCTTTGATTTGTTTGCTTCTCTTCAAGAAAGTGATTCTATGTTTAACAAATCACTGAGTGTCCTGGACTGGATTTGTAGACCAGACTATCCTAGAGCAAACATACCTCTGCCTCTTCCTCCTCAGTGTGGGCATTAAAGGTGTGTGCCACCACACCCAGCCAGCTACACTGCTTTGATGCTCTATCCAAGGCACATATCCAAGCCCTGTGTTGTAGAGAAATCCTGGGGCAATTGATGGGATTGCAGGAAGGAGAAGCTGTGTGGCTTCTCTGTTGTGGTTCTTGTTGCTCCTGTACACTCAGGACTAGGAAGAACTCATAATGGAACCTCCTATGAGTGACCATGGGACCAGAGTGAGGTTTCAGATGGCCCAGATAGAGGGGGAAGGAGGGTGGTATCAAGAATGAAAACTGTGACAGCCAGGAAGGTTTGACACTGAGCAGGTCATTGACCATCAAGAAGGGAGAAACTAGTTTGGGGTGTGGACCATTCCTTTCATCTCACCACTCTGGAGGCATGGGAAGAGGGATCTTTGTGATTAAGATGCCAGTCTTGTCTATATAGTGAGATCAAGGATACTCAATATAAAGGAAGAAAGAGAGAAGGTAGAAATTAATAGGTGGCAGCAGTGGGAAGCAATGAAGTTTCTTGGACAACAGGCTGAAAAAAGACCCATTTTCTGAGATGGTCATTGACTAGTGAGAACAAATGGATAATGTTCTGCAGTCCCAAGAAGGAAGGAGACCAAGGAGAGTGGTTCCAAGGCTATGTTTCTCAGACTACAACCAAACCAGGACTGAGTATATCAGCTCAATCAAGAAATTTGTCCTCAATCTGGACAGACTTTAAGAAGGTGGGGCTGCAGACTGAATGGTGCCACAGGGTAGGAGTGTCTACTGAGTGAGAGGGAAAAAAAGCTCAGCTGCTGGCAAGGTCCTGGCTGGAAATTCAATTAATACCATGTCCTTGTGGTATAGCTTCAGTATCAGTGGGATGTGGATTAGATAAAAGAGCTTATTGATATCCAGGGTAATAAGACCATGAATGTTCCTGTGTAGAAGATGAGACTGGGATGGGGGTTTGGATCTTGGCCACTCCAGGGTCCTTCACTTTTTTGTTGGAGACAGAGGAGAAGCAGGAGAAAGGAAATGGACCTGGAACTTTTAAATGTTGGGGGAGGTCTTCCCATTGCCAGCCTTCCTGGGTTGATAGTCACATATTAACACAGTAGCTGTTGGCACACTTCTGCAATGTTCATAATGTTTACAGGCACAGGAGATAGACAGGTGGCTCCATAGGAAGATGCATAGGAAGTATGGAGAAATGCTGGGAAGAATGATGGGTAGATCTGCAGTCTGTGGAGCTTCTCTGTTGTGTTTTCTCCCTCCAGGTTCTCCAGTATAGAAAGGTATTCTGGTACTATCAGAGCCCAGGATGTTTACCAGCCCACCCGTCTTTACCAGTCTAGAAGAAGATCCAGTTGCTCCTAGAACCTTAAGCCCACAAAGGCCCCAAGATTCTGTCTTGCATGTAAACTTCCAACTGTCTTCAAATACATCCATGGAAAGCAGTTTCCAAATGCCTCAACAGCTTCCAAGGGACTTATGTCTCCAAACATGGCAAAATCCTCTAAGTCCCCCAGGAATGCCAATGCAGTCAAGTCTACAATGGCTCTCAGTTCCCAAAAAGTGCCTACTTCCTCAAGAGTACTTAGGACCATCAGTGATACCAAGTCTCCGAATGCACCCAGGTTCCCTATGGGACCCACCTTTCCCAGCAATGAGAACAGACTCAGGGCACCCAAGTCATCACATGCCTTCAAGTTCCTCAGAGAGTTCTGCTTGCCAGGATTCACTAGGACCTATGGTGCCAGAAGATAAATCTAGTGACCAACAAGTTTGTCCTGTGGCTCCAAAGAAGCAGCGGAAGAATCGCACTACGATCACTGAGGAACAAAAGCTCCTGCTGCATGAACATTTTAATAAGGAAATGTACCCACGCCCAAAAGAATACAGCTCTCTTGCAGAAATGATTGGTCTGACAAAGAATGAGGTCAAGGTCTGTCTCACTGTTATCTCTCTCTCCAAGTGCCACACTTGACTTTCCCCCACTAAACCCCTACACCCTTATCAGAATTCTACACTCTGTGATTTTTTTTCAATGCTTAGGCAGTTGTGGATGGAGGACATTTGTGCATCTGGGGCTAGACCTAGCATTATGCCTCCATCTGGGTATCAACATGGAGACACGTATGCCTCTATCTTTAAGTACTCAGAGACCTAGACCTCTGGGCTCAAATTAAAACCCTAGAATTTCTAGGCTAAAATTTCCTTAGTCCTTTGGTGACATTTTCTACAAACCTTACCTTCTTAACTCATTTATCAGTCTAGAGCCTCAGCCTTTTCTATCTCTGAATGATAATGTTAGAGTATTACTAGGACAACACTCTCCATCCAGAAACATCAAGTTGTATCACATTCAGGGTCAATAGGTATTCCTCTAATATCTGATATCTCCTTTTCCTTCCTAGAAATGGTTCAAGAGTGAGCGGGCTAATAAGAGAAAGAAGAATCTTCAGAAATTTTCAGAAGTATAGCAAAGGATAAATAGAAACTCTAAAGAGGGTAATGAGTCAACAGGATCTCCTGACCGATTATATGTGGTTGCTTCTGCCAATGGAGAGTCCATGTGTCCAGGCACGTTTGGTGTGGGTTCCACTCCCCAACACAGCTCCAGCCAGGAAACTCCTCTGCATGGTGATCAGGCCGATGATGATGCCAGGAGTATCCTCCAAGGAGACCTACTTTATAGCCAAGCTCATTTGAAGCCCAGACTGACCCAGCAGTAGCTGAAGTTCTGTTTTCTAGGGCAGATGCTGTCCCAAGGTCCAGGGGATGTTCAAGATTCACATCTATCTTAGGATGTGCTCTTGCCTTTAATCCTTGAGGCCTTTGACTAAAAAGAGGACTGGTGTTCTTGACTGGTGTTCTTGTGTTGTTCTCCACACAACTCCTCTCACCATTTTCCCAGTCCAGACCTGGAGAACAAGAAAGATCTGTGGTAGTCATGCCCTCAATCTCAGCATTTGGGTTAATGTTGGCAGCTAATCTAAGTTTCATGCCAGTACTTTTCATATACTAAGACTGTTTTAAAAACAAATTTAAAACATCAATTTCTTATTTTAAA
The DNA here is from genome assembly GCA_036365155.1 of Meriones psammophilus. Taxonomy (NCBI): domain Eukaryota; kingdom Metazoa; phylum Chordata; class Mammalia; order Rodentia; family Muridae; genus Meriones; species Meriones psammophilus. The sequence goes on from JAEOAE010000674.1 coordinate 46,580, forward strand.
ATTTTATGTTGATTAAATAAAGGAAGACAATATTTTCTGCAAACATTTTAAAAGACATTTGTTTTTTTATTTTATTATTATTTTTTTTATCAGTTACATTTTATTAACTCTGTATCCCAGCCGTGTCCCGATCCCTCATTCCCTCCCAGTCCCTCCCTCCCTCCCTCATCTAAGACATTTGTTTTTGCCAGACATTTTCTTCAAATATTTTATGTGTGGTTCCTTTCATGCATGTATGTGTGTTTCTTGGGCCTGAGAGGCCAGAAGAGAATGTAGGATCTCAACAACTCAACATGAGTTCCAGCATGTGGGTGCTTGGAATTGAACTCACATCCTCTGAAAGATCAGCAAGTGCTCTTAACCACTGAGCTCTCTTGATTCTGGTACTTTAATAATGGTTTTAAAAATGTGTGACAGTCCTTTCAGAGCCCATAATGTACAGTCCTTTGTCATGGGATTAGTATATTTCTAAGGTGACAGGATTCAAGACACATAGGGCTCATTCTTAGCTGCAACATCTGATCTAGAAATACCAATGTCTGCTTGACTCTGAAGAAATTGCATGCATCTGGTATAATCAGAGGCATGCAGGTCCCTCAGTAACATAATGTAAATCAGTCGACCTCCTCAATCAATGCAAAGAAGTACTCCATTACTGATCTACCCCAGATTTCTCATTTAAAGTAGCTTTGTTGTCTTTCAGCACTCAGCTCACTGCATGTGAGTGGATATCAGAACACAATTTGCAGCAAATGTTTTTTTTCCCTCCCCTCTTGTTGGTGTTAGTCCCAGGGATTGAACATGGGACATCAGGCACTGCAGGAAACTCATTTACCACAAGATTCACCTTCTGTGTGCTTCTTTCTCCTGTCCACTTTTATTGTGACACTAGATCAGATTAATCTACTGAAGTAGCCCAGATTTGCAGTCTGTATGCTTCAGACCTGAGAGCCTGGGATTACAGATCTGTAACGCAAGCCTGATTTTTCACCTTTTGAGAAAGAGCCATATTATATTTTTAGTGGTGTACCAGGCTGTACTCCCACCAGCAATGAATAAGTGGTTGTGAGAAGTTATGTTTTCAGAACAAAAGGCCTGAACACCAGAGACTCTGGATCAAACCTGACAAAATTCATCCTTCCAGCATGCTGAGACATTGACACATATATTGTAGCATCTTGCATGTTCCAGCATTCTGCTTGTTCCTGCCTCAACTGCTTCAATTGCTCTTTCTCATCAAACACTCCCAAGACAGCGTTGAAGAAAGATACTAATTTCAACTGGTCCACCATTTTAGATTGTTCCAAAGATGACTTCATTTAAGCCTGAAATTTCTCACCATTCAAAAACTGGACCACAAATATTAATGCTTGCCTAATTAACCATTTTTACCAATATCCTTGAGTCCCCCTAACAGGATTTCTGAGTGACCAAAATATCAGCTAAAAGAAATTAATGAGAATGATGTCAATTTCCTTTAAGGGGGAGTTGGGTAAGTTTTTGGTTGTTTTCTGGGGCTATGAATGTTTATTGTCATTAGGAGATGGTTATAAATTGTTAATGGTCTTATTCAGTCCATTAGGACTCTCAGCTAGTGTCACCCCCATAGACACCTTGGGGTCACCTTGACCCAGAGATGCTCCCCAACTGACTTTCATACCCATTCCAGGTCCTTCTGCTCCACGCCTCCACAGGACCACTTCTCCAGCACTCTCCACACCTGATCTCTGCCCTCCTTATCATTCCCTCCCCTCTTGCACACAGATCTTTCACTCCATCTACTTCAGATGACTATTTGCTCTTCTGCCTGAGATTTAAACATCCTCCAGTGGAAGCTCCTTCACTTCTTTGGATCTGTGGGTCTTAGCATCGTTATCCAATACATTATGGCTAATACTCACTTAAGTGAGGAGCTACCATACATGTCTTCCCAGGTCTCGGTTAACTCACTCCTCTCTAGTTCTGTCCATTTCCCTGTGGATTGCAAGATGTCTTCGTTTTTGAACTGAGTAGTATTCTGTTGGTATAATATTCTTGTGGAAATTCAAATGCTGATTTCTCAACCGGACTATCTGGTTTCAATCTGGACATTGTGTTGTGATGCTTCTTCTAAGCATCACCTGTCTCAAGTTTGTGTAAACATGCCACCATTGTTCTCTGTAATTGTCAATTAAACAACCAGCCAGTACTGTGCAATTAAGAGATTAGGGTGGGACATCCAAGTTGGAAAGGGGTTTCAGGGAAAGGAAGCCAAGAGGAGGAGAGAGAGATCA
>JAEOAE010001412.1:0-48468 GCA_036365155.1 Meriones psammophilus
TGGCCATTTCTTTGAAAGACTTGTTCATTTCCTCCTTATGAGCCTCAAATAATTGGGCAAGCATGGCTTTAAAATCATTTTCCTGTGCTTCTGCTGAATTGGAGTATCCATCGATTTTGGGGTTTGCTGGTGAAGTCATGATGTCCGGATTTATGTTGGAAGTGTTCTTTCGCCTACCCCTGGCCATTGGCTTATCTGAAACCTTCCCTGTTTGTTTTTAGATTCTGCAGATCAGACTGGTGCTGTCTCTCTCTGGTATCTGGAGAGTTCTTCAGGAAGCTGAGCACTCTCAGCGTGTGCTGAGGACTAGCTGTACCTGTGGGAGGAAAGTACACAGGCGCAAACGGGGCAAATGCAAGCGTGTGTGCGTGTGCACGTGTGTGTGTCTGTGTGTGTAAGTGTGCGTGGATGATTTTCTCGAGGGACAGAGTGATGGCTAATGTTGAACCCTTGAGTGTGTGGGAGGGGCTCTGCACTGTATATGTCACAGGCGCTAATGATGATCGCAGCGCAATTTCTGGCATTAACTGTCTTAACTCCTCAATCAGGCCCACAGGGCAGGAACTTCAATGTCCCTAGTGCCCCTCTGTCTCCCAAAGTGGGTATGTGGGTGGGAAGGGGGGTTCAATGCCTGGCTTCTGATTTAGAAGGACCCAGGATCTGGGGAACTGCAGATTCTCAAGGGTGCACTCACTTACAGGCAGGTTTCCTGGCAGAGATCGTGGTATCCGGGGCTCTCTGCTCTCTGGTTTGGCCCTGCTCCTTTGATGTGTTCCGCCAGTTCTGTGCTGCTGTCACTGCCAGGTTCTGAGGTCTTGCTGCAGCTGGAGATTTCAGGGTGGTCACTACAGCAGAGATGCTGTAATTCGCTCAATTAGGAATACAGGAAAACTAAAAAGTGATATATTGAACTGTACAGCACAGGAACAAGTTTAGATCTAAAGAGCAGAAAAACAAATCACTACTTTTAAACAGAATCACATGTGTGTCGCTCGCTCAATAATTAATACAGGAAAACTGAAAAGTGATATAAGCCTAACCCTAACCCTAACCCTAACACCCTAACCCTAACACTAACCCGAACACCTAACCCTAACCCTAACCCTAACACTAAACCTACTCTAACCCTAACACTAACCCTAACCGTAACATTAACCCTAACTTGTTCCTAAACCTAACAGGAAAAAGTTTCCAAGGTAAGAACATAAACGCAAAGCACTACTTTGTAAACTAAATCATATGTGTCTCACTCACTCAATTAGGTATACAGGAAAACTGAAAAGTGATATATTGCACTGTACAGCACAGAAACAAGTTTAGAACCAAAGAACAGAAAAACAAATCACTTCTTTTAAACGGAATCACATGTGTGTTGCTCGCTCAAATATTAATACAGGAAAACTGAATAGTGATATATCGCACTGTACGGCACAGAAAAAAGTTTCCATCGAAAGAACAGAAAGGCAAAGCACAACTTTGTATACTAATTAACATATGTGTCGCCCGTTCAATTATTATAACAGTAAAACTGAAAAGTGATATATCACACTGTACAGCACAGAAACAAGTTTCCAACAGAAGAACAGAAACGCAAAGCACTACTTTGTAAACTAAATCACATGTGTGTCGCTCGCACAATTAGGAAGACAGGGAAACTGAAAAGTGATATATAGCAGTGTATGGCACAGAAACAAGTTTCCAACAGAAGAACAGAAATGCAAAGCACTACTTTGAAAACTAAATCACATGTGTGTCGCTCGCTCAATTAGGAATACAGGAAAACTGAAAAGTGATACATCGCACTGTATAGCACAGGTACAAGTTTCCAATGAAAGAACAGAAAAGCAAAGCACTACTTTTAAACGGAATCACATGTGTGTGTAAACACTCAATTAGGAATACAGGATAACTGAAAAGTGTTATCTCACACTGTATGGCACAGAAACAAGTTTTCATCGAAAGAATAGAAAAGCAAAGCACTACTTTGTAAACTAATTCACATACGTGTCGCCAGTTCAATTAATATAACAGGAAAACTGAAAAGTGATATAACGAACTGTACAGCACAGGAACAAGATTCCAACAGAAGAACAGAAACGCAAACCACTATTTTGTAAACTAAATCACATATGTGTCGCTTGCTCAATTAGGATTACAGGAAAACTGAAAAGTGATATATTGAACGGCAAAGAAACAAGTTTTCATCAAAAGAACAGAAACAAAAAGGACAACATTGTAAACTAATTCACATATGTGTGGCCTTTCAATTATTGTAACAGGAAAACTGAAAAGTGATATAACCCTAACCATATCCCTAACCCTAACCCTAACCCTACTCTAACCCTAACACAAACCCTAACCCTAACCCTAACCCTAATCCTAACCCTAACCCTAACCCTAACCCTAACCCTAACCCTAACTTGTTCCTACAAAGCACTACTTTGTAAACTAAATCACATGTGTGTCGCTCGCTCACTTAGGAATACAGGAAAACTGAAAAGTGTTATCTCACACTGTACTGCACAGAAAAAAGTTTCCATCTAAAGAACAGAATAGCAAAGCACAACATTCTAAATTAATTCACGTAACTGTCACCTGTTCAATTATTATAACAGGAAAACTGAAAAGTGATATAACCCTAATCCAAACCCTAACCCTAACCCCATAAACCTAACCGTAACCCTAACCCTAACCCTAACCCCTAACCCTAACTCTAACCCTAACCCTAACCCTAACCCTAACCTAATATAACCCTAACCGCAAACCTAACCTAACCTAACCCTAACTTGTTCCTCACAGGAACAAGTTTCCAACAAAAGAACATAATCGCAAAGCACTACTTTGTAAACTAAATCACATGTGTGTTGCTCGCTCCATTAAGAATACAGGAAAACTGAAAAGTAAAATAGCGCACTCTACATCACACGAACAAGTTTCCAACAAAAGAACAGGAAAGCAAAGCACTACTTTGTGAAGGGAATCACATGTGTGTCGCTCGCTCAATTAGGAATACAGGAAAACTGAAAAGCGATATATCGAAATGTAAGGCAAAGAAACAAGTTTTCATCGAAAGAACAGAAACGCAAAGCACAACTTAAAAAACTAATTCACATATGTGTCGCCCGTTCAATTATTATAACAAGAAAACTGAAAAGTGATATATCGCACTGTACAGCACAGAGAGAAGTTTGAAAAAGAAGAACAGAAAGGCAAACCACTACTTTGTAAACTAAATCACATGTGTGTCGCTCGATCAATTAGGAATACAGGAAAACTTAAAAGTGTTATCTCACACTGTAGAGCACAGAAAAAAGTTTTCATCGAAAGAACAGAAACACAAAGCACAACTTTTTAAACTAATTCAAATAGGTGTCGCCTGTGCAATTATTGTAACAGGGAAACTGAAAAGTGATATAATAACCTAACCCTAACCCTAACTAACCCTAACCCCTAAACCTAACCCTAACCCCTAAACCTAACCCTAACGCTAACCCTAACCCTAACCCTAAACCTATCCCTAACCCTAAGCCTAACCCTAACACTAACCTAAACCTAATTTGTTCCTTAACAGGAACAAGTTTCCAACGAAAGAACAGAAGCGCAAAGCACTCCTTTTTAAACTAAATCACATGTGTGTTGCTCACTCAGGTAGGAATACAAGAAAACTGAAAACTGATATATCGAACTGTACGGCAAAGAAATAAGTTTACATCGAGAAAGAACAGAAATAAAGCATAACTTTGTAAACTAATTCACAAAATTATCGCCTGTACAATTATTATAACAGGAAAACTAAAAAGTGATATAACCCTAACCCTAACCCTAACCCTAACCTTAACCCCTAACCCTAACCCTAACCCCTAACCATAACCCTAACCCTATCCCTAAGTCTTTCCTAACAGGAACAAGTTTCCATCGAAAAAGAACATAAACGCAAAGCACTACTTTGCAAACTAAATCGCATGTGTGTCGCTCGCTCAATTAGGAATACTGGAAAACTAATAAGTGTTATCTTGCCCTGTACAGCAAGCACAGAAACAAGTTTCCATCGAAATAACATAAACGCAAAGTACTCCTTTCTAAACTAAATCACCTGTGTGTCGCTCTCTCAGGTAGGAATACAAGAAAACTGAAAAGTGATATATCTAACTGTATGGCAAAGAAACAAGTTTTCATCAAAAGAACAGAAACGCAAAGCACAACTTTGTAAACTAATTCACATACGTGTCGCCTGTTCAATTATTATAACAGGAAAACTGAAAAGTGATATAACCCTAACCCTAACCCTAACCCTAACCCTAACCCTAACCTAACACCTAACCCTAACCCTAACCCTAACCCTAACCCTAACCCTAACCCTAACCCTAACCTAAACCTAACCCCAACTTCTTCCTAACAGGAACAAGTTTTCAACAAAAGAACATAAATCACACATGTGTCTCTGGCTCAATTAGGAATACAGGAAAACTGAAAAGTGATATATCGCACTGTACTGCAGAGAAACAAGTTTCCAACTGAAGAATAGAAACGCAAAGCTGTACTTTGTAAACTAAATCAAATGTGTGTGGCTCGCTCAATTAGGAATACAGGAAAACTGAAAAGTGTTATCTCGCAGTGTATGGCTCAGAAACAAGTTACCATCGAAAAAGAACAGAAGCGCAAAGCACAACTTTGTAAACTAATTCACATATGTGTCACCCGTTCAATTATAATAACAAGAAAACTGAAAAGTGATATATCGCACTGTACAGCACAGAATCAAGTTTGCAACAGCAGAACAGAAAGGCAAACCACTACATTGTAAACCAAATCACATGTGTGTCACTCGCTCAATTAGGAATACAGGAAAACTGAAAAGTGATATACTCCACTCTACAGCACAGAAACAAGTTTCCAAAGAAAGAACAGAAAAGCAAAGCCCTACTTTTAAATGGAATCATATGTGTGTCGCTCACTCAATTAGGAATACAGGAAAACTAAAAATTCTATCTCGCACTGTATGGCATAGAAACAAGTTTCCATCGAAAGAACAGAAATGCAAAGCACAACTTTGTAAACTAATTCATATACGTGTCGCCCGTTCAATTATTATAACAGGAAAACTGAAAAGTGATATATCGCACTGTACAGGACAGAAACATGTTTGCAACAGAAGAACAGAAATGCAAAGCGCTACTTTGTAAACTAAATCACATGTGTATGTGTCTTTCGCTCAATTAGGAATACATGAAAACTGAGAAGTGATATATCTAACTGTACGGCACAGAAACAAGTTTTCATCGAAAGAACAGAAATGCAAAGCACAACTTTGTAAACTAATTCACATACGTGTTGCCAGTTCAATTATTTTAACAGGAAAATTGGAAAGTGATAGAACCCTAACCCTAACCATATCCATAACCCTAACGACCTAACCCTAACCCTAACCCTAACCCTAGCCCTAACACCTAACCCTAACCCTAACCCTAAACCTGACAATACCCTAACCCTAACACTATCCCAATCCCTAAACATAACTTGTTCCTAACAGGAACAAGTTTCCAATGAAAGAACAGAAACGCAAAGCACAACTTTGTAAACTAATTCACATACATGCCTCCTGTTCAATTATTAAAACAGGAAAACTGAAACGTGATATAACCCTAACCCTAACCTAACCCCTAACACTAACCCTAACCCTAACCCTAACCCTAACCCTAACCCTAACCCTAACCCTAACCCTAACCCTAACCCTAACCCTAACCCTAACCCTAACCCTAATCCTAACCCTAACACTAACACTAACTAACCCTAACCTAACCCTAACCTAACCTAAATCTTTCCTAACAGGAACATGTTTCCAACGAAAGAACATAAGCAAAGCACTACTTTGTAAACTAAATCAAATGTGTGTCACTCGCTCAGTTAAGAATATAGGAAAACTTAAAAGTGATATATTGCACTGTACAGCACAGGAACAAGTTTCCAACGAAAGAACAGAAAAGCAAAGCACTACTTTGTAAACTAAATCACATGTGTGTCACTCGCTCAATTAGGAATACATGAAAACTGAAAAGTGATATAACCCTAACACTAACTCTAAGCCTAACCCTAACTTGTCCTAACAGGAACAAGTTTCCAGTAAAGAACAGAAACGCAAAGCATTACATTCTAAACTAAATCACAAGTGTGTCGCTCGCTCATTTAGAAATAGAGGAAAACTGAAATGTGATATATTGCACTATACATCACAGGAACAAGTTTCCAACGAAAGAACAGAAAAGGAAAGCACTATTTCTAAACTAAATCACATGTGTCTCGTTCGCACAATTAGGAATACAGGAAAACTGAAAAGTGATATATCGCACTTTACAGCACAGGAACAAGTTTCCAAAGGAAGAACAGAAAAGCAAAGCGCTACTTTGTAAACTAAATCACATGTGTGTCTCTCGCTAAATTAGGAATACATGAAAAATGAAAAGTGATATATCGCACTTTACAGCACAGGAACAAGTTTCCAACGAAAGAACAGAAAAGAAAAGCACTACTTTGTAAACTGATTCACATATGTGTCACCTGTTCAATTATTATAACAGGAAAACTGAAAAGTGATATATCGCACTGTATAGCACAGGAACAAGTTTTGAACTTAAGAACAGAAAAGCAAATCACTACTTTGTAAACTAAATCACATGTGTGTCGCTCGCTCAATTATGAATATAGGAAAACTGAGAATTGATATATCACACTGTACAGCACAGGAACAAGTTTCCAACAAAATAACAGAAACTCAAAGCACAACTTTGTAAACTAATTCACATACGTGTCACCTGTTCAATTATTCTAACAGGAAAACTGAAAAATGATATAACCCTAACCCTAACCCTAACCCCCTAACCCTAACCCTAACTAACCCTAACCCTAACCCTAACCCTAACCCTAACCCTAACCCTACCTAACCCTAACACTAACCCTAACCCTAACCTAACCTTCAACCTAACCCTAAATCTTTCCTAACAGGAACATGTTTCCAACGAAAGAACATAAACGCAAAGCACTACTTTTTAAACTAAATCACATGTGTGTCACTCGCTCAGTTAACAATACAGGAACACAGAAAAGATATACATCTCCCAGTACAGCACAGGAAAAAGTTTCGAACGAAAGAATAGAAAAGCAAAGCACTACTTTGTAAACTGAATCACATGTGTGTCTCTCACTCAATTAGGAATACAAGAAAAGTGAAAAGTCATATATTGAACTGTTCGGCAAAGAAACAAGTTTTCATCGAAAGAACAGAAACACAAAGCACAACTTTGTAAAGTAATTCACATACGTGTCACCTGTTCAATTATTATAACAGGAAAACTGAGAAGTGATATAACCCTAAACCTAACCCTAACATTAACCCTAACCCTAAACCGCTAACCCTAACCCTAACCCTAACACTAACCCTAACCCCTAATCGTAACCTTAACCCTAACTGTAACCCTACCCTAACCCTAACCCTAACCCTAACACCCTAACCCTAACCGTAACCCTAACCCTACCCTAACCCTAACCCTTACCCTAACTCCTAACAGGAACAAGTTTCCAACGAAAGAACATAAACGCAAAGCACTACTTTGTAAACTAAATCACATGTGTGTTGCTCGCTCAATTAGGAATACAGGGAAACTGAATAGCGATATATCGAAATGTATGGAAAAGAAGCAAGTTTACATCGACAGAACAGAAACACAAAGCACAACTTTTTAAAGTAATTCACATACTTGTCAACTGTTCAAATATTATAACAGGAAAACTGAAAAGTGATATAACCCTAGCCCTAACCCTAAACCCAACCTAACCTTCAACCTAACCCTAACTTGTTCCTAACAAGAACAAGTTCCCAACGAAAGAATATAAACGCAAAGCACTACTTTGTAAACTAATTCACATTTGTGTCACTCGCTCAGTTAAGAATACAGGAAAACAGAAAAGTTATATGTCGCACTGTACAGCACAGGAACAAGTTTCGAACGAAAGAACAGAAAAGCAAAGCACTACTTTGTTAACTGAATCACATGTGTGTCGCTCGCTCAATTAGGAATACAGGAAAACTGAAAAGAGATATATCTAACTGTTCGGCAAAAAACAAGTTTTTTGGAAACAAAATCACATCTGTGTCATCCGTTCAGTTAGGAATACAGGAAAACTGAAAAGTGATATCTCCCACTGTAGTGCACAGAAACAAGTTTCCCCCAATAGAATAGAAAGGAAAGTCACAACTTTGTAAACTAAATCACATTCGGGTCGCCCGCTAAATTAGGAATACAGGAAAACTGAAAAGTGATATCTCCCATTTTAGAGCACAGAAAGAAGTTTCCAATGAAAGGACAGAAACACAAACCACAACTTTGGAAAATAAATCACATGTGTGTGGCCAGTTCCATTAGGAATACAGGAAAACTGAAAAGTGATATTTCCCACTTTAGAGCACAGAAAGAAGTTTCCAATGAAAGAACATAAACACAAAACAGAGCTTTGGAAAGTAAATCACATCTGTGTCATCCGTTCAATTAGGATTACAGGAAAACTGAAAAGTGTTATCTCACACTGTACCTCACAGAAACAAGTTTCCAATGAAAGAACAGAAATGTAAAGCACAACTTTGTAATCTAAGTAAGATGTGTATAGCCCTTTCAATTAGGAATACAGGAAAACTGAAAAGTGATATCTCCCAATTTAGAACACAGAAAGAAGTTTCCAATAAAAGAACAGAAACGAAAAGCACAACTTTGGAAACTAAATCACATGTGTGTCACCCGTTGAATTAGGAATACAGGAAAACTGAAAAGTGATATCTCGCATTGTACCACAGAGAAACAAGTTTCCAATGAAAGAAAAGAAATATAAAGCACGACTTTGCAAACTAAGTAACATGTGTGTCATACATTCAATTAGGAATACAGGAAAACTGAAAAGTGATATCTCCCAGTGTAGTGCACAGAAACAAGTTTCCACCAAAAGAATAGAAAGGAAAGTCACAACTTTGTAAACTAAATCACATGTGTGTCGCCCGTTCTATTGGGAATACAGGAAAACTGAAAAGTGATATCTCCCACTTGAGAGCACAGAAAGAAGTTTCCATCTAAAATACAGAAATGTAAAGCACAACTTTGTAAACTAAGTAACATGTGTGTCGACCATTCAATTAGGAATACAGGAAAACTGAAGAGTGATATCTTGCAGTGTAGCACACAGAAACAAGTTTCCAACGAAAGAAGAGAAATGTAAAGTACAAATTTGTAAACTAAGTAACATGAATGTTGTCCGTTCAATTAGGAATAGAGGAAAACTGAAAAGTGACATCTCGCACTGTACCACACAGAAACAAGTTTCCAATGAAAGAAGAGAAATGTAAAGTACAAATTTTTAAACTAAGTAACATGTGTGTTGCCCGTTCAATTAGGAATACAGGAAAACTGAAAAGTGATATCTCCCACTGTAGTGCACAGAAACAAGTTTACACCAAATGAATAGAAAGGAAAGTCACAACTTTCTAAACTAAATTACATTTGTGTCGCCCGTTCAACTAGGAATAGAGGAAAACTGAAAAGGGATATCTGCACTGTAGTGCACAGAAACAAGTTTCCAACGAAAGAAGAGAAATGTAAATTACAACTTTGAAAACTAAATCATATGTGTGTCACCCGTTGAATTAGGAATACAGGAAAACTGAAAAGTGATATCTCGCATTGTACCACAGAGAAACAAGTTTCCAATGAAAGAAAAGAAATATAAAGCACGACTTTGCAAACTAAGTAACATGTGTGTCATACATTCAATTAGGAATACAGGAAAACTGAAAAGTGATATCTCCCAGTGTAGTGCACAGAAACAAGTTTCCACCAAAAGAATAGAAAGGAAAGTCACAACTTTGTAAACTAAATCACATGTGTGTCGCCCGTTCTATTGGGAATACAGGAAAACTGAAAAGTGATATCTCCCACTTGAGAGCACAGAAAGAAGTTTCCATCTAAAATACAGAAATGTAAAGCACAACTTTGTAAACTAAGTAACATGTGTGTCGACCATTCAATTAGGAATACAGGAAAACTGAAGAGTGATATCTTGCAGTGTAGCACACAGAAACAAGTTTCCAACGAAAGAAGAGAAATGTAAAGTACAAATTTGTAAACTAAGTAACATGAGTGTTGCCCGTTCAATTAGGAATAGAGGAAAACTGAAAAGTGACATCTCGCACTGTACCACACAGAAACAAGTTTCCAATGAAAGAAGAGAAATGTAAAGTACAAATTTTTAAACTAAGTAACATGTGTGTTGCCCATTCAATTAGGAATACAGGAAAACTGAAAAGTGATATCTCCCACTGTAGTGCACAGAAACAAGTTTCCACCAAAAGAATAGAAAGGAAAGTCACAAATTTGTAAACTAAATCACATTTGTGTCGCCCGTTCAACTAGGAATAGAGGAAAACTGAAAAGGGATATCTGCACTGTAGTGCACAGAAACAAGTTTCCAACGAAAGAAGAGAAATGTAAATTATAACTTTGGAAACTAAATCATATGTGTGTCGCCTGTTCAAATAGGAATACAGAAAAACTGAAAAGTGATATCTTGCTCTGTAGTGCACAGAAACAAGTTTCCACCAAAAGAATAGAAAGGAAAGTCACAACTTTGTAAAATAAATCACATTTGTGTTGCTCATTCAATTAGGAATACAGGAAAACTGAAAAGTGATATCTCCCACTTTAGAGCACAGAAAGAAGTTCCCAATGAAAGAACATAAACACAAAGCAGAGCTTTGGAAAATAAATCACATCTGTGTCATCCGTTCAGTTAGGAATACAGGAAGACTGAAAAGTGATACCTTGCACTGTACCTCACAAAAACAATTTTCCAACGAAAGAAAGGAAATGTAAAGTACAAATTTGTAAACTAAGTAACATGTGTGTCGCCTGCTCAATTAGGATAACAGGAAAACTGAAAAGTGATATCTGGCACTGTACCTCACAGAAACAAGTTTCCAATGAAAGAACAGAAATGTAAAGCACAACTTTGTAATCTATGTAAGATGTTTATAGCCCTTTCAATTAGGAATACAGGAAAACTGAAAAGTGATATCTCCCATTTTAGAGCACAGAAAGAAGTTTCCAATAAAAGAACAGAAACGAAAAGCACAACTTTGCAAACTAAGTAACATGTGTGTCGTACGTTCAATTAGGAATACAGGAAAACTGAAAAGTTATAACTCCCACTGTAGTGCACAGAAATAAGTTTCCAACAAAAGAACAGAAAGGCAAAGCAAAACTTTGTAAACTAAATCACATTTGTGTCACCAGTTCCATTAGGAATACAGGAAAACTGAAAAGTGATATCTTCCACTTGAGAGCACAGAAAGAAATTTCCAATGAAAGTAGAGAAATGTAAAGCACAACTGTGTAAACTAAGTAACATGTGTGTCATCCATTCAATTAGGAATACAGGAAAACTGAAAAGTGTTATCTCCCACTTTAGAGCACAGAAAGAAGTTTCCAATGAAAGAAAAGAAACACAAAGCACTACTTTGTAAACTGAATCACATGTGTGTCTTTCGCTCAATTAGGAATACAGGAAAACAGAAGAGTGATATAACGCACTGTACAGCACAGGAACAAGTTTCCAACAAAAGAACAGAAAAGCAAAGCACTGCTTTGTAAAATAAATTACATGTGTGTCGCTCGCTCAATTAGGAATACAGGAAAACTGAAGAGTGTTATCTCGCACTGTATGGCACAGAAACAAGTTTCCTTTGAAAGAACATAAACACAAAGCACTACTTTGTAAACTAAATCACATGTGTGTCGCTTGCACAATTAGGTAAACAAGAAATCTGGAAAGTGATATATCACACCATAGAGCACAGAAACAAATTTCCAACAAAAGATCAGAAAAGCAAAGCACGACTTTAAAACGGAATCACATGTGTGTTGCTCGCTCAATAAGGAATACAGTAAAACTGAAAAGTGTCATCTCTCACTTTAAGGCACAGAAACAAGTTTCCATCAAAAGAACAGAAACGCAAAGCACAACTTTGTAAACTAATTCACATACGTGTGGCCCTTTCAATTATTATAACAGGAAAACTAATAGGTGATATATCACACTGTACAGCACATAAACAAGTTTCCAACAGAAGAACAGAAATGCAAAGCACTACTTTGTGAACTAAATCACATGTGTGTGGCTCGCTCAATTAGGAATAAGGGAAAACTTAATAGTGATATATCACACTGTACAACACAAGAACAAATTTCCAACAAAAGAACAGAAAAGCAAAGCACGACTTTTAAACGGAATCACATGTGTGTCGCTCGATCTTTTAGGAATACAGGAAAACTGAAAAGTGTTATCTCGCACTGTATGTCACAGAAACACGTTTCCTTCGAAGGAACAGAAACGCAAAGCACAACTTTGTAAAGTAATTCACATACGTGTCGCCTGTTCAATTATTATAACAGGAAAACTGAAAAGTGATATAACCCTAACCCTAAGACAAACGCTAACGCTAACGCCGTAACCCTAACCCTAACACCACCCCTTACCTCTAACCCTAACCCTAACCATAATCCTAATCCTAACCCTAACCCTAACCCTAACCCTAACCTAACCTAACCCTAACCCTAAACCTAAACCTAACCCTAACCTAACCTAACACTAACTTGTTCCTAATAGGAACAAGTTTCCAATGAAAGAACATAAACGCAAAGCAATACTTTGTAAACTAAATCACATGTGTGCCACTCGCTCAATTAGGAATACAGGAAAACTGAAATGTGATATATCGCATTGTACAACACAGGAACAAGTTTGAGCAGAAAGAACAGAAAAGCAAAGCAATACTTTGTAAATTGATTCACATGTGTGTCGTGACGCACAATTAGGAATACAGGAGAACTGAAAAGTGATATATTGCAACTGTATAGCACAGGAACAAGTTTCCAACGAATGAACATAAACTCAAAGTTCAACTTTGTAAACTAATTCACATACGTGTTGCCTGTTCAATTATTATAACAGGAAAACTGAAAAGTGATATAACGCACTGTACAGCACAGAAACAAGTTTCCATCGAAAGAACAGAAACACAAAGCACAACATTGTAAACTAATTCACATACGTGTCACCTGTTCAATTATTATAACAGGAAAACTGAAAAGTGATATAACCCTAACCTAACCCTAACCCTAACCCCGTAACCCTAACCCTAACCCTATCCCTAACCCTAGCCCTAAACTGTAACCCTAACCCTATCATAACCCTAACCCTAAACCGAATCCTAACCCTAACCGTAACTTGTTCAGAATAGGAACAAGTTTCCAACAAAAGAAAATAAACGCAAAGCACTACTTTGTAAACTAAATCACATGTGTGTCACTTGCTCAATTAGGAATACAGGAAACCTGAAAAGTGATATATCGCACTGTACATCACAGGAAGAAGTTTCCAACAAAAGAACAGAAAAGCAAAGCACTACTTTTAAACGGAATCACATGTGTGTAGCTTGCTCAGTTAGGAATACAGGAAAACTGAACAGTGATATATCGCATTGTACAGCACAGGAACAAGTTTGGAATGAAAGAACAGGAAAGGAAAGCACAACTTTGTAAATTAATTTACATATGTGTCGCCTGTTCGATTATTATAACAGGAAAACTGAAAAGTGATATAACCCTAACCCTAACCCTAACCCTAACCCTAACCCTAACCCATAACACTAACCCTAAACCTAACCCTATCCTAAACCTAACCTAAACTGAACCCTTACCTAACCCTAACTTGTTCGAACAGTAACAAGTTTCCAAAAAAAGAATATAAGCATAAAGCACTACTTTGTAAAGTAAAGCACATGTGTGTCACTCGCTCAATTAGGAATACAGGAAACCTGAAAAGTGATATATCACAGTGTACAGCACAGGAAGAAGTTTGAAACCAAAGAACATAAGAGCAAAGCACTACTTTTAAACGGAATCACATGTGTGTCGCTCGCTCAATTAGGAATAAGGGAAAACTTAATAGTGATATATTGCACTGTACAGCACACGAACAAATTTTAAACAAAAGAACAGAAAAGCAAAGCACGACTTTTAAACGGAATCACATGTGTGTCGCTCGATCTTTTAGGAATACAGGAAAACTGAAAAGTGTTATCTCGCACTGTATGGCACAGAAACAAGTTTCCATCGAAGGAACAGAAACTCAAAACACAACTTTGTAAACTAATTCACATACATGACGCCTGTTCAATTATTATAACAGGAAAACTGAAAAGTGATATAACCTAACCTAACCTAACCCTAACCCTAACCCTAACCCTAATCCTAACCCACTAACCCTAACCCTAACCCTAACCCTAACCCCGTAACCCCTAACCCTAACCCTAACTCTAACCCTACCCCTAACCCTAACCCTAACCCTCTAACCTTAACCCTAACCCTAACTCCTAACACTAACCCTAAAACTAACCCTAACCCTAAATCTAACTTGTTCCTAATAGGAAAAAGTTTCGAAAGAAAGAACAGTAAAGCAAAGCACTACTTTCTACACTAAATGACATGTGTGTCGCTTGCACATTTAGGAATACAGGAAACCTAAAAAGTAATATATCGCACTGTATAGCACAGGAACAAGTTTTGAACAAAAGATCAGAAAAGCAAAGCACTACTTTAAAACGGAATCACATGTGTGTCTCTCACTCAATTAGGAATACAGGAAAACTGAAAACTGTTATCTCGTACTCTACAGCACACGAAAAAGTTTCCAACGAAAGAAGAGAAAAACAATGCACTAGTATGTAAACGGAATCACATGTGTGTCTCTCGCTCAATTAGGAATACTGGAAAACTGAAAAGTGTTATCTCGTACTGTACTGCACAGAAACAAGTTTCCATCGAAAGAACAGAAATGCAAAGCACAACTTTGTAAACTAATTCACATATGTGTCGCCCATTCATTTAATATAACAGGAAAATTGAAAAGTGATATATCGCACTGTTCAGCACAGGAACAATTTTCCAACGAAAGAACAGAAAAGTAAAGCACTACTTTGTAAACTAAATCACATGTGTGTTGCTCGCTCAATTAGGAATACAGGAAAACTGGAAAGTGATATATCAAACTGTAAGGCAATGAAACAAGTTTTCATCGAATGAACAGAAACGCAAAGCACAACTTTATAAACTAATTCACATATGTGTCGCCCGTTCAATTAATATAACAGGAAAATTGAAAAGTGATATATCACATTGTTCAGCACAGGAATAAGTTTCCAACGAAAGAACAGGAAAACTGAAAAGTGATATAACAATAACCCTAACCCTACTTTGGAAACTAATTCACATAAGTGTCGCCGTTCAATTATTATAACAGGAAAAGTGAAAAGTGATATAACCCTAACCCTAACCCGAACCTTAACAACCTAACCCTAACCCAATAACCCTAACCCTAACCCTAACCCCTAAGCCTAAGCCTAAGCCTAAGCCTAACCCTAACCCTAAACTAACAGTAACCCTAACTTCTTCCTAACAGGAACAAATTTCCAAAGAAAGTACATAAACGCAAAGCAATACTTTGTAAACTAAATCAAATGTGTGTCGCTCGCTCAATTAGGATTAGAGGAAAACTGAAAAGTGGCATATTGCACTATACAGCACAGGAACAAGTTTCCAAAGGAAGAAGAGAAAAGCAAAGCACTGCTTTGTGAACGGAATCACATGTGTGTCGCTCGCTCAATTAGGAATACAGGAAAACTGAAAATTGATATATCGAACTCTATGTCAAAGCACTACTTTGTAAACTAATTCACAACACGTGTCGCCTGTTCAATTATTATAACAGGAAAACTGAAAAGTGATATAACCCAAACCCAAACACTACCCTACCCTAACCTTAACCCTACCATAACCGTAACCCTAACCCTAACCCTAACTTGTTCCTACAAAGCACTGCATTGTAAACTAAATCACATGTGTGTTGCCCGCTCAATTAGGAAAACTGAAAAGTGATATATCGCACTGTACAGCAGAGGAACAAGTTTCGAACGAAAGAACAGAAAAGCAAAGCACTAATTTCTAAACTATATCACATGTGTGTGGCTCGCTCAATTAGGAATACAGGAAAACTGAAAAGTGATATATTGCACTGTGCGGCACAGAAACAAGTTTCCATCGAAAGAACAGAAATGCAAAGAACAACTTTGTAAAATAATTCACATATGTGTTGCCCTTTCAATTATTATAACAGGAAAACTGAAAAGTGATATATTGCACTGTACTGCACAGGAACAAGTTTCCAACGAATGAACAGAAAAACAAAGCACTACTTTGTAAACTAAATCACATGAGTGTTGCTCGCTCAATTAGGAATACAGGAAAACTGAAAAGTGATATATCGCATTATAAAGCACAGCAATATGTTTCCAACCAAAGAACAGAAAAGCAAAGGACTACTTTGTGAACTAATTCACATACGTGTCACCTCTTCAATTATTATAACAGGAAAAATGAAAAGTGATATAACGCACTGTACAGCACAGGAACAAGTTTCCAATGAAAGAACAGAAAAGCAAAGCACTACTTTGTAAACTAAATCACATGTGTGTCACTCGCTCAATTAGGAATACAGGAAAACTGAAAAGTAATATATCTCACTGTACATTACAGGAACAACATTCGAAGGAAAGAACAGAAAAGCCAAGAACTACTTTGTAAACTAAGTCACATGTGTGTCGCTCGCTCAATTAGGAATACAGGAAAACGGAAAAGTGATATATCGAACTTTAAGGCAAAGACACAAGTTTTCATCAATAGTACAGAAACATAAAGCCCAACTTTGTAAACTCTTTCACATAAGTGTCGCCTGTTCATTTATTAAAACAGAAAAAATGAAAAGTGATATAACCCTAACCATAACCCTAATCGTAACACTAAACCCCTAAACCTAACCCTAACACAAACCCTAACCCTAACCTTAACCCTAACCTAACCCTAACGCTAACTTGTTCCTCACAGGAACAAGTTTCCAACGAAAAAGAACATAAATAGCACTACTTTGTAAAACTAATTCACATATGTGTCACTTGCTCAATTAGGAATACAGATAAACTGAAAAGTGATATATTGCATTGTACTGGAACAAGTTTCCAAACAAAGAACAGAAAAGCAAAGCAGTACTTTGTAAACTAAATCACATGTGTGTGGCTCGCTCAATTAGGAATACAGGAAAACTGAAATGGGATATATCGCACTCTACAGCACAGGAACAAATTTCCAAAGACAGAACAGAAAATCAAAGCACTATTTTGTAAACTAAATCACATGTGTGTTGCTCACTCAATTAGGAATACAGGAAAACTGAGAGTGATATATCGTGACTGTACAGAAACAAGTTTCCAAACAAAGAACAGAAAAGCAAAGCACTACTTTTTGAACTAATTCACATACGTGTCGCCTGTTCAATTATTATAACAGGAAAACTGAAAAGTGTTATAACTCACTGTACAGCACATGAACAAGTTTCCAACGAAAGAACAGAAAAGCAAAGCACTACATACATAATTCCCATACATGTCGCCTGTTCAATTATTATAACAGGAAAACTGAAAAGTGCTATAACGCATTGTACAACACAGGAACAAGTTTCCAACTAAAGAACAGAAACATAAAGCACAACATTGTAAACTAATTCACATAAGTATCGCTGTTCAATTATTATAACAGGAAAACTGAAAAGTGATATAACCCTAACCCTAACCCTAACCCTACCTAACCCTAAACTTAACCCTAACCCTAACCGTAAACCTAACCTAACCCTAACCCTAACCTAACCCTAACCCTAACTTGTTCCTACAAAGCACTACTTTGTAAACTAAATCACATGTGTTTTGCTCGCTCACATAGGAATACAGGAATACTGAAAAGTGATATATCGACGGTACAGCAGAGGAACAAGTTTCCATCGAGAGAAGAGAAACGCAAAGAACAACTTTGTACACTAAATTACATGTGTGACGCTCCTTCAATTAGAATACAGGGAAACTGAAAAGTGTTATCTCGAACTTTACGGCACAGAAACAAGTTTCCATTGAAAAACAGGAGCATAAAGCACAACTTTGTAAACTACTTCACATACGTGTCGCCGTTCAATTATTATAACAGAAAACTGAAAAGTGATATATCGCAATTAGGAATACAATTAGGAATACAGGGAAACTGTATTCACATATGTGATGCCCATTCAATAATTATAACAGGAAAACTGAAAAGTGATATATCGTTACGGTACAGCACAGGAACAAGTTTCCAACGAAAGAACAGAAAAGCAAAGCACTAATTTGTAAACTAAATTACATGTGTGGCCTCGTTCAATTAGAATACAGGGAAACTGAAAAGTGATATATCGACGGTACAGCACAGGAACAAGTTTCCAACGAAAGAACAGAAAAGCAAAGCACTAATTTGTACACTAAATTACATGTGTGACGCTCCTTCAATTAGAATACAGGGAAACTGAAAAGTGTTATCTCAAACTTTATGGCACAGAAACAAGTTTCCATTGAAAAACAGAAACGCAAAGCTCAACTTTGTAAACTACTTCACATACGTGTCGCCCGTTCAATTATTATAACAGGAAAACTCAAAAAGTGATATATAGCACTGTATAGCACAGGAACAAGTTTCCATTGAAAGAACAGAAAAGCAAAGCAGTACATTGTAAACTAAATCACATGTGTGTGGCTCGCTCAATTAGGAATACAGGAAAACTGAAAAGTGATATATCGCACTCTACAGCACAGGAACAAGTTTCCAACGAAAGAACAGAAAAGCAAAGCACTACATTGTAAACTAAATTACATGTGTGTCACTCGCTCAATTAGGAATAAAGGAAAACTGAAAAGTGATATATCACACTGTACAGCACAGGATCAAGTTTCAAACGAAAGAACAGAAAAGCAAAGCACTACTTTGTGAACTGTGTTGCATTTGTGTCGCTTGCTCAATTAGGAATACAGGAAAACTGAAAAGTGTTATCTCGCAGTGTACGGCACAGAAACAAGTTTCCATTGAAAGAACAGAAATGCAAAGCACATCTTTGTAAACTAATTCAAATACGTGTCGCCTGTTCAATTATTATAACAGGAAAACAGAAAAGTGATATAACCCTAACCTAAACCTAACCCTAACATTAACCCTAACTTGTTTCGAACAGGAACAAGTTTCTAACAAGAACATAAGCGCAAAGCACTACTTTGTAAACTAAATCACATGTGTGCCACTTGCTTCATTAGGAACACAGGAAAACTGAAATGTGATATGTCCCACTGTACAGCACAGGAACAAGTTTCGAACTAAAGAACAGAAAAGCAAAGCACTACTCTGTAAACTAAATCACATTTGTGTTGCTTGCTCAATTAAGAATAGAGGAAAACTGAAAAGTGATATATCGAACTGTATGGCAAATAAACAAGTTTTCATCGAAAGAACAGAAACGCAAAGCACAACTTTGTAAACTACTTCACATATGTGTCACCCGTTAAATTTTTATAACAGAAAACTGAAAAGTGATATATCGCAATTAGGAATACAATTAGGAATACAGGAAACTGTATTCACATATGTGATGCCCATTCAATAATTATAACAGGAAAACTGAAAACTGATATATCATGCGGTACAGCACAGGAACATGTTTCCAATGAAAGAACAGAAAAGAAAAGCACTAATTTGTAAACTAAATTACATGTGTGACGCTCGTTCAATTAGAATACAGGGAAACTGAAAAGTGATATAACCCTAACCTAACCTAACCCTAACTAAACCCTAACATTAACCCTAACTTGTTCCAAACAGGAACAAGTTTCCAACAATAACATAAGCATAAAGCACTGCTTTGTAAACTAAATCACATGTGTGCCACTTGTTAATTAGGAACACAGGAAAACTGATGAGTGATATATCGCACTGTACAGCAGAGGAAGAAGTTTTGAATGAAAGAACAGAAAAGAAAGCACTACTTTTAAATGGAATCACATGTGTGTCGCTCGCTCAATTAGGAATACAGTGAAACTGAAAAGTGTTATCTTGCACTGTACTGCACAGAAACAAGTTTCCATCGAAAGAACAGAAAAAAAGCAAAGCACAACTTTGTAAACTAATTCACATACGTGTCGCCTGTTCAATTATTATAATAGGGAAAACTGAAAAGTGATATAACCTAACTAACCTAACCCTAACAGAAAAACTAAACAACACTAACCTAACCCTAACTCCCTATCCCTAAACCTATAAAACCTAAACCTAATCCCTAATCCTAACCTAACCTAACCCTACCATAACCTAACACTAACCTAACTTGTTCCTAACAAGAATAAGTTTCCATCCAAAGAACATAAGCGCAAAGCACTACTTTTTTAAACTAAATCACATGTGTGTCCCTAGCTCAATTAGGAATACAGGAAAACTGATAAGTGATATATCGCACTGTACAGCAGAGGAACAAGTTTTGAACAACAGAACAGAAAAGAAAGCACTACTTTTAAATGGAATCACATGTGTGTCGCCTAGCTCAGTTAGGAATACAGTGAAACTGAAAAGTGTTATCTCGCACTGTACTGCACAGAAACAAGTTTCCATCGAAAGAAAGAGAAACATAAAGCACAACTTTGTAAACTAATTCACATACGTGTCGCCTGTTCAATTATTATAACAGGAAAACTTAAAAGTGATATAACCCTTACCTAACCATAACCTAACAATAACCCTAACCCCTAACACTAACCCTAACCCTAACCCTAACCCTAACCCTACCTAAGCATAACCCAAACCCTTACCGTAACTTGTTCCTACAAAGTACTACTTTTTAAACTAAATTACATGTGTGTTGCTCTCTCAATTAGGAATACAGGAAAACTGAAAATGATATATTGCACTGTACATCAGAGGAACAGGTTTCGAACAAAAGAACAGAAAAGCAAAGTGATATATCACACTGTACAGCACAGGATCAAGTTTCAAGCGAAAGAACAGAAAAAAAAGCAAAGCACTACTTTGTGAACTGTGTTATATTTGTGTCGCTTGCTCAATTAGGAATACAGGGAAACTGAAAAGTGTTATCTCGAACTTTACGGCACAGAAACAAGTTTCCATTGAAAAACAGGAATGCAAAGCACAAATTTGTAAACTACTTCACATACGTGTCGCCCGTTCAATTATTATAACAGAAAACTGAAAAGTGATATATCGCAATTAGGAATACAATTAGGAATACAGGGAAACTGTATTCACATATGTGATGCCCATTCAATAATTATAACAGGAAAACTGAAAAGTGATATATCACACTGTACAGCACAGGAACAAGTTTCCAACGAAAGAACAGAAAAGCAAAGCACTAATTTGTAAACTAAATTACATGTGTGACCCTCGTTCAATTAGAATACAGGGAAACTGAAAGGTGTTATCTTGAACTTCATGGCACAGAAACAAGTTTCCATTGAAAAACAGAAACGCAAAGCACAACTTTGTAAACTACTTCACATACGTGTCGCCCGTTCAATTATTATAACAGGAAAACTCAAAAGTGATATATAGCACTGTATAGCACAGGAACAAGTTTCCATTGAAAGAACAGAAAAGCAAAGCCGTACTTTGTAAACTAAATCACATGTGTGTGGCTCGCTCAATTAGGAATACAGGAAAACTGAAAAGTGATATATTGCACTCTACATCACAGGAACAAATTTCCAAAGACAGAACAGAAAATCAAAGCACTACTTTGTAAACAAATTCACATTTGAATCACCCGTTCCATTATTATGACAGGAAAAATGAAAAGTGATATATTGCACTGTAAAGCACAGGAACAAGTGTCAAGCAGAAAGAACAGAAAGGCATAAAAAACAACTTTGTAAACTAATTCACATACGTGTTGCCTGTTCAATTATTATAACAGGAAAACTTTAAAGTGATATAACCCTAACACTAACCATAACCCAACACTAACCCTAACCCTAACACTAAACCTAACCCTAACCTAACCTAACCCTACCCTAACCCTAAGAACCTTAACCTAACTTGTTCCTACAAAGCACTACATTGTAAAATAAATCACATGTGTGTCGCTGGCTCAATTAGGAATACAGGAAAAATGAAATGTGATATATCGCACTGTACAGCAGAGGAAAAAGTTTTGAACTAAAGAACAGAAAAAAGCAAAGCACTAATTTCTAAACTACATCACATGTGTGTGGCTCGCTCAATTAGGAATACAGGAAAACTGAAAAGTGATATATCGCACTCTACAGCACAGGAACAAGTTTCCAACGAAAGAACAGAAAAGCAAAGCACTACATTGTAAACTAAATTACATGTGTGTCACTCGCTCTATTAGGAATAAAGGAAAACTGAAAAGTGATATATCACACTGTACAGCACAGGATCAAGTTTCAAACGAAAGAACAGAAAAGCAAAGCACTACTTTGTGAACTGTTTCGCATTTGTGTCGCTTGCTAAATTAGGAATACAGGAAAACTGAAAAGTGTTATCTCGCAGTGTACGGCACAGACACAAGTTTCCATCTAAAGAACAGAAATGCAAAGCACATCTGTGTAAACTAATTCAAATACGTGTCGCCTGTTCAATTATTATAACAGGAAAACAGAAAAGTGATATACCCTAACCTAACCCTAACCCCTAACTAAACCCTAACATTAACCCTAACTTGTTTCGAACAGGAACAAGTTTCCAACAATAACATAAAGCAAAAGCACTACTTTGTAAAACTAAATCACATGGGTGCCACTTGCTTAATTAGGAACACAGGAAAACTGATAAGTGATATATCACAGTGTACAGCAGAGGAAGAAGTTTTGAATGAAAGAACAGAAAAGAAAGCACTACTTTTAAATGGAATCACATGTGTGTCGCTCGCTCAATTAGGAATACAGTGAAACTGAAAAGTGTTATCTCGCACTGTACTAACAGAAACAAGTTTCCATCGAAAGAACAGAAAGCATAAAGCACAACTTTGTAAACTAATTCACATACATGTGTCGCCTGTTCAATTATTATAATAGGAAAACTGAAAAGTGATATAACCCTAACCTAACCCTAACCTAACCCTAACCCTAACCCCTAACACTAACCTAACCCTAACCCTAACCCTAACACTAACACTAACACTTACCCTAAGCCTCTAACCCTAATCCTAATCCTAATCCTAACCCTAACCCTAACCTAACCCTAACTTGTTCCTAAAAGGAACAAGTTTTCAACGAAAAAACATAAACAGAAAGCCCTACTTTGAAACTAAATCACATGTATGCCACTCGCTCAATTAGGAATACAGGAAAATTAAAAGTGATATATCGCACTGTACAGCACAGGAAAAAGTTTTGAATGAAAGAAAAGAAATACAAAGCACTACTTTTAAACGGAATCACATGTGTGTCACTCGCTCAATTAGGAATACAGGAAAACTGAAAAGTGTTATCTCCCACTGTAAGGCACAGAAACAAGTTTCCATCGAAAGAAGAGAAACGCAAAGCACAACTTTGTAAACTAATTCACATACGTGTCACCTGTTCAATTATTATAACAGGAAAACTGAAAAGTGATATATCGAACTGTACAGCACAGGAACCTGCTTCCATGGAATGAACAGAAACGAAAGCAAAAATTTGTAAACTAATTCACATACTTATTGCCCATTCAATTATTATAACCGGAAAACTGAAAAGTGATATATCACACTGTACAGCACAGAAACAATTTTCCAAGATAAGAACAGAAAAGCAAAGCACTACTTTGTAAACAAAATCACATGTGTGTCGATCACTCAATTAGGAGTACAGTGAAAGTGGCGATAAATTGAAATGTACAGTAAAGAAACAAGTTTTCATCAAAAGAACAGAAACACAAAGCACAACTTTCTAAACTAATTCACATTCGTGTCGCCTGTTCAATTATTATAACAGGAAAAATGAAAAGTGATATAACCCTAATATTAACCCTAAGACCTAACCCTACCCATGCCCTACCACTAACACTAACCCTAACCCTAACCCTAACCCCAACCCTAACCCTAACCCTAACCCTACCCTAACCCTAACTCTAACCCTAACCCTAAACCTAACCCTAAGACCCTAACCTTAACCTAATCCTAACCCTAAATTGTTCCTAACAGGAACAAGTTTCCAAAAAAAAAAAAAGCAAAGCACTACTTTGTAAACTAAATAACATGTGTGCCACTAAGCAATTAGGAATACAGGAAAAGTGAAAAGTGTTATCTCACACTGTGCGGCACAGAAACAAGTTTCCATAGAAAGAACAGAAAGCAAAAGCACAACTTTGTTAAGTAATTCACATACGTGTCGCCCGTTCAATTATTATAAAGGAAAACTGAAAAGTGATATATCGAACTATACAGAACAGGAACAAGTCTCCATTGAAGGAACAGAAAGCGGAAAGCATAAATTTGTAAACTAATTCACATACGTGTCGCCTGTACAATTATTATAAGGAAAACTGAAAAGTGATATATCACACTGTACAGCACAGAATCAAGTTTCCAACGAAAGAACAGAAGCATAAAGCACAACTTTTGTAAATTAATTCACATATGTGTCTTCCGTTCAATTATTATAAGAGGAAAACTGAAAAGTGATATATCACACTGTGCAGCACAGGAACAAGTTTCCAATGAAAGAACATAAACGCAAAGCACTACTTTGTAAACTAAATCACATGTGTGTCACTCGCTCAATTAGGAATACTGGAAAACTGAAAAGCGATATATCGAAATGTGGTGAAAAAAACAAGTTTTCATCGAAAGAACAGAAACGCACAGCATAACTTTGTAAACTAATTCACATACATGTCGCGCTCATTCAATTATTATAACAGAGAAAACTGAAAAGTGATATATCGAACTGGAACCTGCTTCCATCTAAAGAACAGAAACACAAAGCATAAGTTTGTAAACTAATTCACATTAGGTGTCGCCTGTTCAATTATTATAATAGGAAAAATGAAAAGTGATATAACCCTAACCTAACCCTAAGCCCCAACCCTAACCCTAACCTAACCTAACCCTAACCCTAACTTAACCCTAAACCTAACCTAACCTCACCTAACCCTAACCCTCACCCTAACCTAACCCCTAAACCTAACCTAACACTAACTTGTTCCTAACAGGAACAAGTTTCCAATCAAAAAGAACAGAAAGCATAAAGCACAACTTTGTAAATTAATTCACATATGTGTCGCCCATTCATTATTTTAACAGGAAAACTGAAATGTGATATATCTCACTGTCCAGCACAGGAACAAGTTTCCATCATAAGAACAGAAGCATAAAGCACAACTTTGTAAATTACTTCACATACGTTTCGCCTGTTCAATTATTATAACAGGAAAACTGAAAAGTGATATATCACACTGTACAGCACAGAAACATGTTTCAAACGAAAAGAACATAAGCATAAAGCACTACTTTGTAAACTAAATCACATGTGTGCTGCTTGCTCATTTAAGAATACAGGAAAATTGAAAAGTGATATAAAGCACTGTACAACAGAGGAACAAGTTCGAAAGAAAGAAGAGAAAGGGAAAGCACTACTTTTAAAGCGGAATCACATGTGTGTTGCTCGCTCAATTAGAAATACAGGAAACTGAAAAGTGTTATCTCGCATAGTATGGCATAGAAAAAAGTTTCTATCGAAAGAACAGAAACGGAAAGCACAAAGTTGTAAAATAATTTACATACGTATCGCCCATTCAATTATTATAACAGGAAAACTGAAAAGTGATATATCACAGTGTATAGCACAGAAACAAGTTTCCAACAGAAGAACAGAAACTCAAAGCTCTACTTTGTAAACTAAATCACATGTGTGTCGCTCACTCAATTAGGAATACAGGGAAACTGAAAAGTGATAAATCGAAATGTACAGCAAACAAAAAGTTTTCATCGAAAAGAACAGAAGCATAAAGCACAACTTTGTAAACTAATTCACATTCGTGTCACTTTTCAATTATGACAACAGGAAAACTGAAAAGTGATATAACCCTAATACTAACCCTAAGCCCTAACCCTAACCTTACCCTGAACCTAACCTAACCATAACCCTTCCCTAACCCTAACCCCTAACTCTAACCCTAACCATAAACCTGAAAGAACATAAAGGCAAAGCACTACTTTGTAAACTAAATCACATGTATGTCACTCGCTCAATTAGGAATACAGGAAAACTGAAAAGTGGTATGTCACACTGTAATGGCACACAAACAAGTTTCCAACAAAGAACAGAAGCGCAAAGCACAACTTTGTAAACTAATTCACATATGTGCGCTCGTTCAAATATTATAACAGGAAAACTGAAAAATGATATATCACACTGTACAGCACAGAAACAAGTTTCCAACAGAAGAACAAAAACGCAAAGCGCTACCTTGTAAACTAAATCACATGTGTGTCGCTCGCTCAATTAGGAATACAGGAAAACTGAAAAGTGACATATCGAAATGTACGACAAAGAAACAAGTTTTCATCGAAAGGACAGAAACACAAAGCACAACTTTGTAAACTAATTCACATACGTGTCGCCAGTTCATTTATTATAACAAGAAAACTGAAAAGTGATATATCGAACTGCACAGTACAGGAACCTGTTTCCATCGAAAGAACAGAAAGCATAAAGCACAACTTTGTAAACTAATTCACATACGTGTCGCCCATTCAATTATTACAACAGGAAAACTAAAAGTGATATATCACACTGCACAGCACAGAAAGAAGTTTCCAACAGAAGAACAAGCGCAAAGCATTGCTTTGTAAACTAAATCACATGTGTGTCGCTCACTCATTAAAGAATACAGAGAAACTGAAAAGCAATAAATGTAAAATGTATGGCAAACCTAACCCTAAGCCCTTTTAACCAAACTACTAAACCTACTTTTAAACTAAACCCTAACCCTAACCCTAACCTAACCTAATAAACCTAACCTTACCCTAATCCTAACCTAACCCTAACTTGTTCCTAACAGAACAAGTTTCAAAAAGATTATAAACATTCAGGCCTTAAAAGCACTACTTTGTAAACTAAATCACATGTGTGTTGCTCGCTCAATTAGGAATACAGGAAAACTGAAAAGCGGTATATATTGAAATGTACGGCAAAGAAACAAGTTTTCATCAAAAGAAGAGAAGCATAAAGCACAACATTGTAAACTAATTCACATGTGTGTCGCCTGTTCAAATATTATAACAGGAAAACTGAAAAATGATATATCAATTGTACAGAACAGGAACAAGTTTCCATGGAAAAGAACAGAAGCATAATGTGCAACTTTGTATAGTAATTCACATACGTGTTGCCCGTTCATTTATTATAACAGGAAAACTGAACAGTGATATATCACACTGTACAGCACAGAAACAAATTTCCAACAGAAGAACAGAAAGCAAAGCACTACTTTATAAACTAAATCACATGTGTGTCGCTCGCTCAATTAGGGATACAGCAAAATTGAAAAGCGATATATAGAAATGTATGGCAAAAGAAACAAGTTTTCATGAAAAAAAGAAAGCGCAAAGCACAACTTTGTAAACTAATTCACATTCGTGTTGCCTGTTCAATTATTATAACAGGAAAACTGAAAAATGATATATCAAACTATACTGCACAGGAACATGTTTCCATCGAAAGAACAGAAACGCAAAGCACAACTTTGTATAGTAATTCACATACGTGTTGCCCGTTCAATTATTATAACAGGAAAACTGAAAGTTGATATATCACACTGTACAGAACAAAAACAAGTTTCCAACAGAAGAACAGAAACGCAAAGCACTACTTTATAAACTAAATCACTTGTGTGTCGCTCGTTCAATTAGGAATACAGCAAACCTGAAAAGTGATATATCAAAATGTATGGCAAAGAAACAAGTTTTCATCAGAAAGAACAGAAAGCATAAAGCAAAACTTTGTAAACTAATTCACATTCGTGTTGCCAGTTCATTTATTATAACAGGAAAACTGAAAAGTGATATAGCCTAACCTAACCCTAAGCCTTTCAACCCTAACCCTAACCTAAAATCACTAACCCTAGTGGGGCAACCCCTAACTAGCCCTAACCCTAACCTGCCTAAACCTGAAAAACACAGAAACCATAAAGCACTACTTTGTAAACTCACATGTGTGCCCCTGCTCAACACTAACAGGTTACTAAAATGATATACAAGTTTACAACAGAAACAAGTTTCAACAAAAAAACAAAAGCAAAGCACAACTTTGTAAATTAATTCACATGTGTGCCACCCACTCAATTAGGATAACAGGAAAACTGAAAGTGATATATCTCACTGTACAGCACAGAAACAAGTTTCCAACAAAGAACAAGCAAAGCACTAATTTTGTAAACTAAATCACATACGTTTCGCTCGTTCAATTATTATAACAGGAAAACTGAAAAGTGATATATCTCACTGTACAGCACAGAAACAAGTTTTCAATGAAAGAACATAAGAAAGCACAACTTTGTAAACTAATTCACATGTCGTGTCGCCTGTTCATTTAGGAATAACAGGAAAACTGAAAGTGATATAACACACTGTAAACAGGAACAATTAAGCTAAGAAGAAGAAAGGCAAAGCACTACTTTTAAAGCGGAATCACATGTGTGTAACCCTGGCTCAATTATTATAACAGGAAACCTGAAAGTATAATCTTTTCACAGCATAGAAACAAGTTTCAATGAAAGAAAGAGAAGGAAAAGCAGTTCTTGTAAACTAAATACCCATGTGTGCCACGTTCAATCAATTATAACACAGAAAACTGAAAAGTGATATATCACACTGTACAGCACAAGAAACAAGTTTCCAACAGAAGAACAGAACGCAAAGCACTACTTTGTAAACTAATTCACATGTGTCTTCGCCTGTTCAATTATTATAACAGGAAAACTGAAAAGTGATATAACACTCACAGCACTAAAAAAGTTTCCATGAAGAAATAACATAAAGCACAAAACACAACTTTGTAAACTAATTCACATGTGTAAGCCTTTTCCATTATTATAACAGGAAAACTGAAAAATGATATATCACACTTTACAGCAAAAAAACAAGTTTCCAACAAAGAACAGAAAAAGCTAAGCACTACTTTGTAAACTAAATCACATGTGTGCCACTCATTCAATTAGGATAACAGGAAAACTGAAAAGTGATATAATGCACTATACAGCACTGGACCATAGTTTCATGAAAGAACAAAACACAAAGCACTACATTGTAAAACTAATTCACATGTGTGTCCTTGTTCAATTATTAATACAGGAAAATTGAAAAGTGATATATCTCAATTGTAACTAGCCTACTAAGCACGGGAACAAGTTTTCATCGAAAAGAACAAAGCATAAAAGCACAAATTTGTAAACTAAACCACATATAGTAAAGCCCTGTAAATTATTATAACAGGAAAACTAAAAGTTTTATAATGCACTTTACAAGAACAGGAACAAGTTTCCATGGAAAGAACAGAAGCATAAAGCTCAACTTTGTAAATTAATTCACCTCGTGTTGCCCATTCAATTATTTTAACAGGAAAACTGAAAGTGATATATCACTGTATGGCACAGGAACAAGTTTCCATCGAAGAACAAGCATAAAAGCACAACTTTATAAACTAATTCACATACGTGTGCCCTAACGTTCAATTATTATAACACAAAACTGAAAAGTGATATATCACTTTACTAGCAAGAAACAAGTTTTCAACAGAAGAACAAGCATAAGCACTACTTTGTAAACTAAATCAAATGTGTGTCGCCCGTACAATTAGGAATAACAGGAAAACTGAAAAAGCGATATATCAACTGTACAGCACAGAAACAAGTTTCCATCGAAAAAGAACAGAAAGCAATGCACAAAATTTGTAAACTAATTCACATCATTATTTGCCCTTTCAATTATTTTAACAGGAAAACTGAAATGTGATATCCCATTGTAGTGCACAGAAACAAGTTTCCAACAAAAAGAACAGAAAGGCAAACACAACTTTGTAAACTAATTCCACATTTGTGTTGCCCCTCAATAAACAGGAAAACTGAAAGGTGATATATCAAATGTACAGCACAGAAAGCAAGTTTCAATGAAGAACAAAAAAGCAAAGCACTACATTGTAAACTAATTCACATGTGTGCCACTTTCATTTATTAATACAGGAAAACTGAAAAGTGATATAAAGCACTGTACAGCCCAGAAACAAGTTTCCAACAGAAGAACAGAAAGGCAAGCACTACTTTTAAGCGGAAGCCCACATGTGTTGTTCACCTGCTCATTAGGAATACAGGAAAACCGGAAAAGTGTTATCTCGCACTGTACCTAACACAAACAAGTTTCAATCGAAAGAACAGAAGCATAAAGCACAACTTTAAGCCTAATTCACATATGTGCCACTTGTTCCATTATTATAACAGGAAAACTGAAAAGTGATATATCACACTGTACAGCACAGAAACAAGTTTCCAACAGAAGAACAGAAGCTCAAAGCACTGACTTTGTAAACTAAATCACATGTGTGCCACTTGCTCAATTAGGAATAGAGGAAAACTGAAAAGTGATATATCGCATTGTACAGCACAGGAACAAGTTTTAAATTTTAAGAACAGGAAAGACAAAGCACTACTTTTAAAGCGGAATC
Source organism: Meriones psammophilus (assembly GCA_036365155.1). NCBI lineage: Eukaryota > Metazoa > Chordata > Mammalia > Rodentia > Muridae > Meriones > Meriones psammophilus. The sequence continues at coordinate 30,722 of JAEOAE010001412.1, forward strand.
ACATGTGTATCAATTTTTCAATTATTAATACAGGAAAACTGAAAGTGATATAATCACAATGTGCGGCAAACAAACAAGTTTTCAACAGAAAGAACATAAGCTCAAAGCACAACTTTGTAAACTAATTCACATTGGGTTGCCTGCTCAATTATTATAACAGGAAAACTGAAAAGTGATATCCCTAATTTTACAGAACTAAACACAAGTTATCAACAAAGAACAGAAAAGCAAAGCACTACTTTTACAGTAATCACATGTGTAACTCGCTCAATTAGGAATACAGGAAACCTAACCTATCTGCTGTTCTAACACAAACAAGTTTCCATCGAAGAAAGAAAGAAAAGCAAAGCACTAATTTATGAAATACATCACATGTGTCCCGCTCAATTATTATAACAGGAAAACTGAAAAGTGTTATATATCACTGTACAGCACAGAAACAAGTTTTCATTGAAGAACAGAAAGCAAAAGCACAACTTTGTAAACTAATTCACATTCGTGTGGCCTGTTCAATTATTATAACAGGAAAACTGAAAAGTGATAACCCTAACCTACCCTGGCACAGCTAAACTAGTTTCACCCTCACCTAACCTAGCCTAACCCTGCTCCTAACCCTAACCTCTTCTAATAACCCAAAGCCTAATCCGCCTGTTCAATTGTTCCCTAACAGAAAAATTTTCAAGTGAAAGGAAAATGACATAACCTACTTCTTTGTAACCTAAATCACATGTGCCACTGGATCGCTCAGGTGGAGGGCAGGAAGAGCACAGCGACTAGCCTAACACTAACCCTGAAAAGCACTAGCCTATAGCCTTACCCTATGTCACACCAATAACCTAACCCTACATTTCCTAACCTAAAGCTAAGCTACCCTTGTTCCTACAACAGGAACAAGTTTCCAGAAAGAACATAAGCGCAAAGCACTGCTTTGTAAACTAAATCACATGTGTGCCACTCGGCTCAATTAGGAATACAGGAAAACTGTAAAGTGATATAGGCACTGTACAGCACAGAAACAAGTTTCAAACGAAAAAAAAAAAAGCACTACTTTTAAGCGGAATCACATGTGTGTCAATGCTCAATTAGGAATACAAGAAAACTGAAAGTGTTATCTCCACTGTTGGCACAGAAACAAGTTTCCATCGAAAGAACAGAAAAAAGCAAAGCACAACTTTGTAAACTAATTCACATACGTGTTACCCGTTCAATTATTATAAGAGGAAAACTGAAAGTGAAATATCACACTGTACAGCACAGAATCAAGTTTCCATCAGAAGAACAGAAGCATAAAGCACTACTTTGTAAACTAAATCACATCAGTGCCCAGCTGCTCATTTAGGATGCAGGGAAAACTGAAAAGTATATATCTAGCAAAGGAACCAAATTTTCATCAATCACAAGCATAACACAATACCTAAACTAATTCACATTAACCTAACCCCTGTTCCAATTTATTATAACAAGGAAAAGTTGAAAGTGATAAAAACTAGCACTAACCTAAAATTAATTCACACTTGTGCTGCAAATCTGTTTAAACTTGAACCCTAATGTGCTATATTTTAGGTTCTCAGGGAACAAGTTTTTAAGAACATAAATGCAAAGCACAGCTTTGTAAACTAAATCACGTGTGATTCGATCAATTAAGGAATAAAGGACTAACCTGAAAAGTGATATAACACACTGTACAGCACAGGAACAAGTTTCCAACAAAACAGAAAAACAAAAGCACTACCTTTAGCCTTCATGGTGTGCCGCTCTTGTTTCAATCAGGAATACAGGAAGGCTGAAAAGTGATAAATCGCATTGTTAGGCAGAGAAAAAGTTTCCAGCCGAGAAAGAACAAAGGTAAGCACAACTTTGTAAATTAATTCACATTCGTGTCCCCATTCAATTATTATAACATAAAAATGAAAAGTGATACATCACACTGTACCAGCACAGAAACAAGTTTCCAACAGAAGCCTTTTGGAAGCATGTCTACTGCATGTAAACTAAATCACATTTGTCTCGCCTCTCAATTAGGAATATAGGAAAACTCTGATGAGATTCAAATGTATGACACGAAACAAGTTTTCAACAAAGAACAGAAAAGCAAGCATTACTGTAAACTAATTCACATGACCTCTACTCTTGCCTGTTCAATTAGGAATAACAAAAAAATGAAAAGTGATATAACTACCCTAACCTAATGCCTAGCCAAAGCCCTTGTAAAGATGCACTAGACCCTAGGTTTAACCTTGGAATACCTTCCCAAAGTTTATCCTATTACAGAAACAGTTCCACCTAACCATAGCCTTAACTTTAACTCTAACTTGTTCCTAACATTTGGAGTTTCCAACAAAAGAACATAAGCATAAGCACTACTTTGTAAACTAAAATCACATGTGTGCCACTGGCTCAATTAGGAATACAGGAAAAACTTAAAAGTGATTCCTAATAAACTGTACCTAAAAAAAGGAACAAGTTTCAAAGGCAAAGAACATAAAAGCAAAGCACTACTTTTAAAATAAATCACATGTGTTGCCCCTGGCTCAATTAGGAATACAAGCAAACGGAAAAGTTTATAAACATTAATACAGCACACAAACAAGTTTCCAATTGAAAGAACAAAAGCAAAGCACAACTTTGTAAACTAATTCACATATGTGTTGCCCGTTCAATTATTATAACAGAAAACTGAAAAATGATATATTGAACTGCACAGCACAAACAAGTTTCAATGGAAGAACAGAAGCATAAAGCACTACTTTTAAACTAATTCACATGTGTCGCCCGTTTCAAGAATTATAACCGAGGAAAACTGAAAAGTGATATATCGCATTGTACAGCACAGGAACAAGTTTTCAAATTTTAAGAACAGGAAAGTAAAGCACAACTGTAAAGCTAATTCACATGTGTATCACTGGATCAATTAGGAATACAGGAAAACTGAAAAGTGATATTTCCTAACCTAAGGCAAACAAACAAGTTTTCATCCTAGAACAGAAGCTAAAGCCTTTTGTAGCGGAATTCACATGTGGTTGCCTGCTCAATTATTATAACAAGGAAAACTGAAAGTGATATAACAATAATCCTGCTAACACTATCACTAAAGAAACAAGTTTCCAACCCTAACCTAACAGAACAGAAGCCTAAAGCAACAGGAACTTTATAAACTAAATCACATTTGTGCCACTTCGCTCAATTAGGAATACAGGAAAACTGAAAGTGATATATCAACTGTACAGCAAAAGAAACAAGTTTTCAACAGAAAGAACAGAAAGCAAAGCACAACTTTTAAACTTATTCACATTTGTTAAGCCTGTTAAATTATTATAACAGGAAAACTGAAAAGTTATATAGCCCCCTAACCCTAACCTAAGCCCCCAATTTTCCTAACCTAACCCTAACCTAACACTAACCTAATCTAACCTAACCCTAACCTGTTCCATTATTATAGCTCTAACCCTAGCCTATATTGTTTCCTAACAGGAACAAGTTTCCAACAAAGAACATAAACACAACCTACTACTTTTGTAAACTAAATCACATGTGTGCCACTTTCGCTCAATTAGGAATACAGGAAAACTGAAAAGTGATATATAACCTGTACACTAGAAACAAGTTTTCAATAAAGAACAGAAAGCAAAGCACAGCTTTGTAAGCCAAACCTCACATTGTGTCACTTGCAGTTTCAATAAGGATTATAACAGAAAACTGAAAAGTGTTATGTGCCTAACCATAACGGCAAACAAACAAGTTTCCTAAAAGAACAGCGAAATGCAAAAAGCACTACTTTGTAAACTAAATCACATGTGTGTCACCTGCTCAATTAGGAATACAGGAAAACTGTAAAGTGATATTCCACTAACCAGCAAGAAACAAGTTTCAAGCGAACATAAAAACAAAGCACAACTTTGTAAACTAAATCACATGTGTTGTGTCAATCGCTCAATTATTATAATGAGGAAAACTAACCTAAAAAGTGATATCTCACACTGTTTGGTACAGAAACAAGTTTCCAACAAGAGAAGAAAAAGCGAAAAGCACTAATTTGTAAACAAATCACATGTGTGTCACTCGCTCATTTTTAGGAATAAGGAAAACTGAAAACTGATAATAGTACTGCAGCACAGAAACAAATTTTTCATCAGAAAGAACAGAAACTCAAAAGCACAACTTTGCAAAACTAATTCACATTACGTGTAAGCCTGTTCATTTATTATAACAGGAAAACTGAAAAGTGAGTGAAATGTACACCTAACCTAACCTAAGCCATCAAAAGAACCTAAGCCTAAGCACAACCTTGTAAACTAGTCACAACCTAACCCCAATTAACCCTGACCTACCTAACACACTGCTCAAAAGCACAGGAACAAGTTTCCACGAAAAAGAACATAAATGCAAAGCACTGCTTTGTAAGCTAAATCACATGTGTGTGCCTTGATCAATAGGAATACAGGAAAACTGAAAAGTGATATAGCACTGTACAGCACAGGAACAAGTTTCCACTAAAGAACAGAAAAACAAAGCACTACTTTTAAGCGGAATCACATGTGTGTCGCCCGTTCAATTATTATAACAGGAAAACTGAAAGTGTTATCTCGCATTGTAAGGCTCAGAAACAAGTTTCCATCGAAAGAACAAGCATAAAGCACAACTTTGTAAACTAATTCACATACGTGTCGCCTATTCAATTATTATAACAGGAAACTGAAAAGTGATACATCACACTGTACAGCACAGAAACAAGTTTCCAACAGAAGAACAGAAAGCAAAAGCACTACTTTGTAAACTAAATCACATGTGTGTTGCTTGCTCAATTAGGAATACAGGAAAACTAAAAGCGATATATCAAACTACGGCACAGAAACAAGTTTTCATTGAAAGAACAGAAGCACAAAGCACAGCTTTGTAAACTAATTCACATTTGTGTTGCCTGTTCAATTATTATAACAGGAAAACTGAAAAGTGATATAACCTAACCTAACCTAACCTAAGCCCAACAAGTTTAGCCCTGACGGTAACCTAACAAAACACAACCTAGGCTAACCTAGCCTAATTCACCTAACCCTAACTCCTTTAACCCTAACTCTAATTTCTTCCTAACAGGAACAAGTTTCCAACAAAAGAACATAAACACAAAGCACTACTTTGTAAACTAAATCACATGTGTGCCACTCGCTCAATTAGGAATACAGGAAAACTGAAAAGTGATATAGCACTGTACAGCACAGGAACAAGTTTCCAAGCGAAAGAACAGAAAAGCAAAGCACTACTTTTAAATGGAATCACATGTGTTTCCTCGCTCAATTAGGAATGAGAGAAACTGGAAAAGTGTTAAACTGTACAGCACACAAACAAGTTTCCATCGAAAGAAGAAAGCACAAAGCACAACTTTGTAAACTAATTCACATATGTTGCCCGTTCAATTATTACAACAGGAAAACTGCAAAATGATATATCACACTGTACAGCACAGAAACAAGTTTCAACAGAAGAACAAGCATAAAGCTCTACTTTGTAAACTAAATCACATTTGTGTCGTTCAAAATTATAACAGAAAAACTGAAAAGTGATATATCGCATTGTACAGCACAGGAACAAGTTTTAAATTGAAGAACAGGAAAGCCAAAGTAACTACTTTTAAACTAATCACATGAACATAAGCATCACTGGATCAATTAGGAATACAGGAAATCTGAAAAGTGATATATTGAAATGTAAGGCAAACAAACAAGTTTTCATCAAAAGAACAAGCCAAAGCACAAATTTGTAAACTAATTCATTCTTGTTGCCTGTTCCAGGTTTAGTATAACAGGAAAACTGAAAAGTGATATAACCTAACCTAACCTAAGCCCTAACACTAACCTAACCTAAACCCTAACCTAACCTAACAGTAACTAACCCTAACCTAATCCTACCTAACCCTACTTGTTCTAACGAGACAACCCAGAAAATAACAGCACTAAACTAAAGTACATCACTGTGTCCCCACTAAAACTTGTAGGAAGGCTAACAGAAACAATGTTTCCAACAAAGAACATAAAGCACAAAGCACTACTTTGTAAACTAAATCACATGTGTGCCCACCTGCTCAATTAGGAATACGGGAAAACTAACCCTAAAAGCAATATACTGGAAATGTAACCCTACCAAAGAAAACAAGTTTTCATTGAAAGAACAAAATGCAAAAGCACAACTTTTAAAAACTAATTCACATGTGTGTCGCCTGTTCAATTATTGCCCTTTAATAGGAAAACTCCAAGTGATATAACCATAACCTACACCCTAACCTAACCTAACCTAACCTAACCTTAACCCTAACCTAAGCCCTAACCTAACCCTACCTAACTTGTTTCCTAACAGGGAACCAGTTTCCACGAAAAGAACATAATAAAGCACTACTTTGTAAGCTAAATCACATGTGTGCCACTCGCTCAATTAGGAATACAGGAAAACTGAAAAGTGATATAAGGCACTGTACAGCACAGGAACAAGTTCAAATGAAAGAAAAAAAAAAGCACTACTTTTAAGCGGAATCACATGTGTGTCGCTCGCTCAATTAGGAATACAGGAAAACTGAAAAGTGTTATCTCACACTGTTTGGCACAGAAACAAGTTTCCATCGAAAGAACAGAAAAGCAAAGCACAACTTTGTAAACTAATTCACATACATGTTACCCGTTCAATTATTATAACAGGAAAACTGAAAAAGTGATATATCACACTGTACAGCACAGAAACAAGTTTCCATCAGAAAGAACAGAAAAGCAAAGCACAACTTTGTAAACTAATTCACATCGTGTTGCCTGTTCAATTATTATAACAGGAAAACTGAAAGTGATAAAAAGCCTACGGCAAGCCAAAGAAAGAACCTAAGCACAACTTTGTAAACTGCTTTTAAACTGTTCAATTAACTATGGGCCTGTTGAAAAGTGATAAACCTAAACTAACCTAAGCCCTAACCTAAGCCCTCACCTAACAGTAACCTAACACTGTTCCTAACAGGAACAGGTTTCCAACAGAACAAGAACATAAATGCAAAGCACTACTTTGTAAACTAAATCACATGTGTGCAACTTGCTCAATTAGGAATACAGGAAACCTGAAAAGTGATATAACACTGTACAGCACAGGAACAAGTTTGAACTAAAGTACAGAAAAACAAAGCACTACCTTTAAGCGGAATCACATGTGTCTTACTTGCTCAATTAGGAATACAGGAAAACTGAAAAGTGTTTTCCTGCACTGTAAGGCACAGAAAGAAGTTTCCAAAGAAAGAACAAGCATAAAGCACAACTTTGTAAACTAATTCACATCGTGTCATCCATTCAATTATTATAACAGGAAACTGAAAAGTGATACATCACACTGTACAGCACAGAAACAAGTTTCCAACTGAAGAACAAGCATAAAAAAACAACTTTTGTAAACTAAATCACATGTGTGTCATTTCGCTCAATTAGGAATACAGGAAAACTGAAGGCGATATATTAAATGTACAGCAAAAAACAAGTTTTCATCGAAAGAACAGAAATGCAAAGCACAACTTTGTAAACTAATTCACATTTGTGTCGCCTGTTCAATTATTATAACAGGAAAACTGAAAGTGATATAACCCTAACCTAACCCTAAGCCCCTAACCTAAGCCTAGCCTAACCTAACAACCTAAGCCTAGCCCTAAACCTATCCTAACCTAACCCTAACCTAACCCTAACCTAACCTAACCTAACTTTGTTCCTAACATTAACAAGTTTCCAACGAAAGAACATAAACTCAAAGCACTACTTTGTAAACTAAATCACATGTGTGCCACTTGATCAATTAGGAATACAGGAAAACTGAAAAGTGATATAACACACTGTACTGCACAGGAACAAGTTTCAAGCGAAAGAACAGAAAAGCAAAGCACTACTTTTAAATGGAATCACATGTGTTTTGCTCGCTCAATTAGGAATACAGGAAAACTGAAAGCGATATATCGAAATGTAGGGCAAATAAACAAATTTTCATCGAAAGAACAAGCATAAAGCACAACTTTATAAACTAATTCACATCGTGTTGCCTGTTCAATTATTATAACAGGAAAACTGAAAAGTGATATATCGAACTGTACAGCACAGGAACAAGTTTCCTCAAAAAAGAAAAGAAAAGCGTAAAGCAGAACTTTGTAACCTAATTCACAAGCGTGCAGCCCTGTTCATTTAATATAACAGGGAAAACTGAAAAGTGATATATCACACTGTACAGCACAGAAACAAGTTTCCAACAGAAGAACAGAAATGCAAAGCACTGAAAGACTCCGAATGGGTGTCTTCCTTCAGGAGACCCCCTCCCAGGATCACTAGGGCCTGAGACCAGATGTTGGCTGCAAACAGCAAGAGGCTTTATTTTTGATACACGGGTACCCGGGCGACAAAGTCTCTCGGAAGACTTTGCGCCCCCTGAGAAAGCTGGGCTTTTTATAGGGTCTCAGAGCAAAAGCGCCAGGTACAGAAAGCAAAAAGCATAGTTACAGGAGCTGATTGGTACATTTAAATGAGACCACAACTTGAGTCAGAGTTTGCTTGGGGACACCATGATATCAGGAACTGGGTGGTTGGAAGGTCATGATGGCTCTCAATCTTGGGACTGCCACCTGTTGTTTGTCTTAGGGCTCCTATCTCAGCTGGAACAGTCTCACTATTTGTCTTAGGGCCCTATCTCAGCTGGAACAGTCTCACAAACTTCTCATATCGTGGTCAGCACAAATTGATTTTTGGCTCAACTGGGGCAGCCTGACGCAGATATCCCCAGCAGCTGGGTCTCTTCAGCTAGTTCCTCCTAGCCCACAGGTTTCTCAAAACAGTGGTATCCTTCAGAGTTTCTCAAAACAGTGCTGTACAAAATGACATTAACTATTAGCTGCTTCTAACTTTTTGGTGAGGCGGGGTCTTTCATTCCCCCTTTTTCTTCTAACTTAGAATGGAATCTTTCATTCTAGGGCCTAGGGAGAGTTAATTTCTGTCTCCTGCTGTTTAAACTGATGATACTGCTGGGTTAACACACCAGCGCTTGTATGACAGAGGCGGTGGCTTTATTGAACCAACTCTCGTACCAGCTTTGTCCTGACTCAAAGAACTGCTGTCTCTGTCTGAGTCTTCCTTTAAGCCAAGGAGAACTATTACAGGGTCTCTCTAGGCTTTTAGCCCAGTGCTGCAATATTAGTGTCCATTTCAGCTAAGCAGATGCCCAAGATAATAGCTAATGCCAGGAGCCCCTTTTGACTTAGCATTTCAGCCTGCTAGGGATTTTGGCGTAGTTCTGTCTTCTGGAGCTTCTTGAGCTGACCGTTGGACCGTAGGCATCAGGGGGCTAGGAAGGCTGAAATGCCAGTCAAGGCTGGGCAATAAGGAGTCCCAAGCATCTGGTTCATTGATCCACCCGAAGAGGCGGGAGCAATCATGTCAGTTTCCAGGAAGTCCCAGATCTCAGCTTGCAGTCCACAGCTGATGCGGAACAGAGTCAAAAGGTGAAAATCTGCTGAGACAAATTCAGACTAGAGACAGAAGTTAAGATTTGTCTGTTAAATGGAAAAAGTGAGAAATCCCAACACCAGGGAAAACTCTTCTGGGATCCATTTGAGCTATGCCAGATCTAGGTCTTATGACCTTTTGATTTTTATAAACTCATATAAATTTTTGGTATCAGAAAAGTAACATTTCAGCAAATCTAATACAGCAACATTTTGAGAGTAACAGATAAAAACTATATCCAACAAATTGGTACCAGTCAGCTGTTTTTTTATATCTTTTATAAACAACTTAAGTGTGTCCATGTGGCAGCCTTTTTTGGAGTTAATGGCATCTGAGCAGCGGAACTCAGCTTCTTGGCTATTTTCAAAGTCAGTCTCTCTCAGACTGACCTTGGTGGTCTTACAGTGGACTGCTCTGACCCTGAAACTCCTTTGCAACCATAGTAACCAGACAGCAGGCTCTGTGCAGCCTTGAGTAAACCCTCCTATATTTTGGCTAAGTAAGATTGCCTGCGTGAGAAACTGCTACTTTTTTTTTTTTTTTACTTAAGTGTTAACCTGGCGTCCATTAAATTGATACTTTGATCAGTATGTAGACCAACATTTTTAGATTTTTATAACCTGAACTCCTATATCCTCAGACCCTATATAAACCTTATATTTTTTTTATTTAACTATTAATATAAGACATTGGCAACTGATGTAAAGCCTGTGAGCAGGGCAAACCTGTTTTGTTTGGCTTTTTTTTTATACAAAATATATAGTACCCAGTAGTTTTAACTAACTAATGAACTGTCCAATGAGCTGATAGTGAACCTAACTGTCTGCTCTTTAACTGCCAAGTTACTGTTAACTAAGCCTAGCCTTTTTAGCCTGGCTGTCAATGTGATCAGAGACCTGAGAAGGATAAATTATGAGCTAAGTACCAATCAAAATGACAGAGATGACTAGTTAGTCCATTACCTAGGCAGTGTCCCTGGCTCCTATGTTCTCCTGGCTTTTTGAGCAGAGGCAGTCAGCCATCAGGCATAGAGGATGAGAAAACTGCTGCTGTGGAAGAGGAACAGGAGAGATTGACCTCACCTTGCCTCTCACAATGTGAGACAATGGCTCTTCAGGTGTCCCGGCTTTGTCCACAGTTTAGGCTGGGCCTAGCAGTGGGCCAGTTGGGGCAGTATTGCCCAGTGGTTATACATACCACAATCCAGGTTGCAGTCATCTGTCGTTTGTGTCCAAATCTTCTCGGAGACCTTGGGAGCTACTGCCAGGATTTTGGGACTTTCTGCCACAATAAACTTACATATGTTAAAATGCCATATTCATCAGATCTCTGATAAGCTTGAGGGCCAGCATATCTGAGTTACTCTTTGTTTTTATCATCTGTTTTAAACTGTGTCCCTATAAAACAGAATGCTATTTAATCTAGTTCTAGCATATTTCTGAGATGCATGTTTTAGAACTATATATTTTAAGACAAATAGGCAAACTTTATAGTTACCCATCCTAAACAACCTAAAAAAACTTGAACAAAGGAGACTAGGTAAGGCTCAACTGCAGTATTTAGCATGACTTTAAATCTGCTCTTTCTGAACTAAAATCAAAGCAAACCTTTTAATCTGATACAGTTCATAGAAAGGCTAGCAAATCTTTACTCCTACCACTTGCATTAAAATTAAACAGTAAAAGCTTTTGCACTTAACACTGATATGACTATACATAACTGAGATACCCTGAACAAAATGGTGGCAAACTCATAGTTTTACCCTCTTTATCTCTGAACCAGTATGGTGGCTGGCCACGTGTAACTGAACTCAGCTGGAAGTCCCCTAAACAAATATGGCAGCAAAACTACAGCTTTATGTGCTCTCTATCCTGAACCATCATGGCAGCTAGCCATGTGTTAGCTGAGCTATGACTGACAATACCAAAAATAGCCATTAGGTGCTGTTGATGATACAGCAAACACTGTGGAGCATCCATAATCCCCACAACCAAAAGTTCCCAGTGATCAAACAAGCTTTAGAAAATTACTTTAGCCATACCAAACCTATCAGCTAGCTCTCTGGCTTTTTTATAACACATCCACTAACCTTCTGCAACATTCTACATACCTTCAGGTTCCTAGCTTTCTTTTTCTGGCTTAACCAGACATGCTTACTTTCTTGCTTTCTTTTTGCTTTTCAGACAACATAAAAACTCTCACTAAAATCCTTTCCATTTGACATAATCCTGCAGAAGCCCAGAGTCTCGTGCAATTTGCTTTCTATACATTACTATAAAAGGAGTTTTGAAACTGCCATTTTTTAAATAACTTTTCTGTAGCGGTTAAGATGATCACAAATCAGCTTAACAAACAAACAACTCTCCACAAGATACACTTTAAAAACTGCAATTTTTTCAGTTAGCACAAACAATACAACAGGGTTTTATTTAGTAAAATTAATAAAATACCCAAGATCATTGTCATACCCAAATGCCTGATAAACTTTAAACATTTTACAGCCTTAAACATTTCAAAACCAGATTTTAAAACCAGAATTTACCAGTGTAAGCAATTTAATTTTTAAAACCAATACCAATTAACCAATTAAAATAAGTTATCCTTTTAACCTAGAAGGAAATGAGTGCGTCCACCAGCTGGCCAAAATTTTCCAGGAACCATAATTTTAAAAGTTGAAACTAGATTTTAAGACCAAAATTTATCAGTGAAAACAACCTAATCTTCAGAACCAATATCAACTTAGAATAAGACTTTCTTCTTATCCTAAAGGAAATAAAATCATTTTGACTCAGAGATTTTGCAACCTTTGTTTTTTTCCTGAGCCACACCATGTGGCAATTTACGTGTTGTTATTTAAACATGTGCATTTATAGACCCTACAAACACGTAGACACATATACGATGTTTAAAACAAAATTTGAATTTAACCTTAAAACATACCCAATTATTTTTTTTATCATATCAACCATTTAAGACCAGTTGAAAACAATTGGATAATGGCCATATATTTAAACAGACAGACTCAGCTGCAATTCTAAACATTACAGTAAGTACAGTTTTTTTTTTTCTAAATTACTGTTTGATCTGCAAGTTTGCAAGCCCCCTAGGTGGGAGGATGGAAGAGGAACAAGAGGGTGGTGAGCTCTTGCTGTACTTCCCTGCTAAGCTGGCATGAAGGCAAGGGGAGGAGTTTTCCTCACTCTCAGCAGCCAAGAGCAGCTCCTATCATGGAGCAACTACGGTGCCAATCCGCCTAGCCATGTCTAAGGACTTTCATCCAGCAAGCCCATGAGCCTTGCCTGCTCCATTGGCTCCCTTGTGAGCTCTCTGTAGCTTACCTCCCCACAGGTCCTGAACCTGCTTCCTGGCTGGGCCTCTCCCTCCCCCGTGCTCTTTTGCTGTAAAGTTAAACTTTTGGGAGTAGTGACAGTTTGTCCCATTTTTTCAAATACATAAAAACTTATCACACTTACTATAAAAGATGAGACAGACAGAACACAACACAAAGCCACGGCACGAGATAAGACCACAAAACTGAAAGCAAAAAATTCAGATGGAGACTGTGCCGGAGGTCCAGTTCCTCTGTCTCCCAGATGAAACACGTATAGCCTTGAACAGGCGAGGCCCGAGATATCGGTCGGCTCGTGCTTCCAGACAGGCGAGCCGAAATCGGCTCTCTCCCCACTCAGATGGGAACCGTGAAAACAGCTCCTACAGAACACTCCTAGGGCGTCTCCCAGAGCCATGGAAAGAAAGTCGATTCAAGTCAACTCCTTTGATTTCCATAATACAGATGATTTGGGCCAAGCCTCAGACCACAGGGGACTCGAACCCCCTGGAAGCAACCCACACAAAACAGACTGCTTAACACCACGATACACAAGACTCACAGAACAAAAAGCCGGCAGTCTTACCTCCCGGCAGCTGGGTTGGTGGTCCCTGGGCAGGGTCTCAGATCTCGCTGGGGCCTCAAATGAAAGACTCCCGATGGGTGTCTTCTGTCAGAGACCCCTCCCAGGATCAGAGACCAGATGTTCGGCTGCAAACAGCAAGAGGCTTTATTTTGATACGGTGCCTGGGGCGACAAAGTCTCTCGGAAGACCGTGCCCCTGAGTGGAAAGCTGGGCTTTTATAGGGTCTCAGAGCAAAAGCACAGGTACAGAAGCGAGAAGCATAGTTACAGGGAGCTGATTAACATTTAAATGAGACCACAGCGGAGTCAGAGTTTGGCAGGGACACCATGATATCAGGAACTGGGTGGTGGAAAGGTTATGATGGCTCTCAATCTTGGGGACTGCCACCTGTTGTTTTGTCTTAGGGCTCCTATCTCAGCTGGAACAGTCTCATTATTTGTCTTAGGGCCCCTATCTCAGCTGGAACAGTCTCACAAACTTCTCATATCGTGGTCAGCACAAATTGATTTTGGCTCAGCTGGGGCAGCCTGACTGCAGATATCCCCAGCAGCTGGGTCTCTTCAGCTAGTTCCTCCTAGCCCACAGAGTTTCTCAAAACAGTAGTATCCTTCAGAGTTTCTCAAAACAGTGCTGTACAAAATGGCATTAACTATTAGCTGCTTCTAACTTTTGGTAGGCGGGGTCTTTCAGCACTACTTTGTAAACTAAATCACATGTGTGTCTCGCTCAATTAGGAATACAGGAAAACTGAAAGCGATATATCGAAATGGCAAGAAACAAGTTTTCATCGAAAGAACAGAAGCATAAAGCACAACTTTGTAAACTAATTCACATTCGTTTTGCCTCTTCGGAGGAATTATTATAACAGGAAAACTGAAAAGTGATATAGCCTAACCTAACACAAGCACCTAAGCCTAACCTAACCTAATCCCCTAACCCTAGCCTAACCTAACCCTAACTAACCCTACCTAACTCAAAGCTAACCCTAACCCTAACTTCTTGTTCCAAACAGGAACAAGTTTCCAACAAAAGAACATAAGCATAAAGCACTACTTTGTACACTAAATCACATGTGTGCCACTCACTCAATTAGGAATACAGGAAAACTGAAAGTGATATAATGCACTGTACAGCACAGGAACAAGTTTGAATGAAAAGAACACAAAAACAAAGCACTACTTTTTTTTTTTAACTTGATGTTTTGTTTTTATTTATTTATTTTTAAATGCAGTTTATTCAGGAACCTTGAACAATCATCTGACCCTGGGAAAGCCAGCCCTCACTTTAAATAGCCTCTGGGTAACCAAGCTCAGCATGCCACGTGGGCAATGCAGATGGAGTCCCCACATACATGGAAGCAAGCCAGATCCTCAGCCTTAGCCAAATGTGGAGTTGTTTGTGACAGAGAGCACTCACCATCCCGGGAAGGTGGAAGGCAAACCAGCTCCATCTTTCCAGGCTGGCATTCGCATAGCTCTTTACAGTTCCCCTTTTTTGTTTTTGGACTCATCAGGCAAAGTGGGTCTGATCTCTGATATTAGAAATAAATTGGGACTTTGTACTGATGTTCATTTAGGTGTCATCCACCTAAAGAGCATCAACCCGTCGATACCTTTTTCTCAGGCGGGACCTGGGGCATCAACCCGCATGCAATCAGACATGCTCTTCTCTGGTTCCCAAGGCTGCTGACCCTGAGTGCAGTGTTAGCCTTGCATCCTGGCGTAACAATTTGGCTTTTATGGTAGCCAACCATGCTTGGGGAGAATGTCCTGCTTCAATGGCTGTAAAGGCCTGAATGGTCATGGCTGCATTACGCTGTTGTGAGACTCTAATCTTGCATATATACCACAGGCAAACCAGGTGACCAACACCAGAAGGCCTGCTAACGCTCCCATGCCTGCCCATTCCTTCAGATGATTCATGGCTGCAGCAATCCATGAGTGATAATCCTGTGGCTAGTCCTGCGTCCACTCTGGTAGAATTTACCATGACAATGGCCACTCTCAGCTGGTCCATCGTAGTATCAATTCTCAGTCCAATTACCTAAAATATAGCTTGACAATTGTTTGACAGATTTGCAGCACAGGGAAAATTCTCATGTTGTATACTAGTGACACAAAGTCAACTACTTTCATTGACAACCAAGTTGAGCGATTTGCCATAGGGTATCAATTTGCTCCTGCAGGTCAAACCTCTGATTGAACACCATCAAACCTCCTTTTAGTTGAGCATTAATTCCTTTTTTGTACATCTAAGGCATGAGGCTACCTTGGCTACAAGGTTATTCAGGGTCTGAAGCAGTCTGCCCAGTATGACTCATGGCTAATGCTGTGGTGGTAGCTCAACAGCCGCCAATGAGATGGCGGTAACAATGGCAGCTGTAATTCCAAGATCCCTTTTTCTGTCTGAAGAGTCATGGCGTGAGGCATCATGGGCACAGGCACCCAGCGAGGCATGTGAGTAACCAGCTAGTAAATTTACTAGCATTACAGCATTGGGCAAAAAAGCAAGTATCATTACCACAATTACTTGGCTCTATCTGGCTAATAATGAATAAAAATGGGGATGTAAACAAACAGGTGTGGGCTTATAGGAAATATTATGAAGCCTTAACCCCTCGTTGGAACATCCTGCATTGGTTCTAGAATAGCAGTGGTGGTGTCCGAGGTCTGAGTAGGTTCAGGAGACCATTGCCCCCCAGGCGAGGCGTGCTCCATGTAAATTGACTAACTCCATGTTTTCCTCCCTTTTTGAAAGTCATTTAAGGTTCTTAAATTATTATTTTTCCCTTTTTTAAATTTTCATCAATTACACTTTATTCACTCTGCATCCCCAAAATAAGCCCCTCCTCCCCTCCCAATCCCACCCTCCCTCCTCCCTCTGCATGCATGCCCACTCCCCAAGTCCACTGATAGGGAGGTTCTCCTCTCCTTTCTGATCTTACTCCATCAGTTCACATCAAAAGTGGCTGCATTGTCCTCTACTATGGCCTGGTAAGGTTGCTCCCCCCTCAGGAGGAGGTGACTAAGAGCAGGCCAGTCAGTTCATGTCAGAGGCAGCCCCTCTTCTCATTACTATGTAACCCAATTGGACTCTGAACTGCCCTGGGCTACATCTGTGCAGGGGTTCTGGGTTATCTCTATGAATAGTCCTTGGTTGGAGTATGAGTCTCTGGGAAGTTCCTGTGTTCAAATTTTCTTGTTCTGTTGCTCTCCTTGTGGAGACCCTGTCCTCTCCAGCTCTTGCTCTTTCCCAGTTCTTACATAAAATTCCATTCCTCTGCCCAACAGTTTGCCCATCAGGCTTAGCTTCTGCTTTGATAGTCTGTAGTGCAGAGGCTTTCAGAGACCCTCTGTGGTAGGTTCCTAGGTTGTTTCCTGTTTTCTTCTTCTTCTGATGTCCATCCTCTTTGCCTTTCTGGATGGGGATTAGACATTTTTAGTTAGGGTCCTCTCTCTTGCTTAGTTTCTTTAGATGCACAGGTTTTAGTGGGTTTGTCCTATGTTGTATGTCTATATAGTGAGTATATACCATGTGTGTCTTTTTGCTTCTGGGACAACTCACTCAGGATGATCCTTTCCAGATCCCACCATTTACCTGCAAATTTCATGATTTCCTTATTTTTTCATTGCTGAGTAATATTCCATTGTGTAGATGTACCACATTTTCTGCATCCATTCTTCAGTTGAGGGCATCTGGGTTGTTTTCCAACTTCTGGCTATTACAAATAAAGCTGCTATGAACATGGTTGAGCAAATTTCCTTTTTGTGTGCTTGAACCTCTTTTGGATATATGCCTAGGAGTGGTATGGCTGGATCTTGGGAAGCACTATTCCTAGTTTTCTGAGAAAAGCGCCAGATTGATTTCCAAGTGGTTGTACCAGTTTACATTCCCACCAGCAGTGGAGAAGGGTTCCTCTTTCTCACAACCTCTCCAGCATGTGTTGTCACTTGAGTTTTTATCTTGGCCATTCTCATGGGTGTAAGGTGAAATCTCAGGGTTGTTTTTGATTTGCATTTCCCTAATGGCTAGTGAGGTTGAGCATTTCTTTAGTGCTTCTCTGCCATTTGGTATTCCTCTACAGAATTCTCTGTTTAGCTCTGTTCCCCATTTTTTAAGTGGATTACTTGGTTTGCTGCTTTTCAGCTTCTTTTGTTCTTTATATATACTTGATATGAGTCCTCTGTCAGATAAAGGGTTGGTGAAGATTCTTTCCCAATCTGTAGGAGGCAACTTTGTTTTTGATAATGGTGTCCTTTGCTTTGCAGAAGCTTTTCAGTTTCATGAGGTCCGTTTATTGATTGTTGCTCTTAGACCTATTACTGTTGGAGTTCTG
>JAEOAE010003940.1:0-42155 GCA_036365155.1 Meriones psammophilus
TCTAAAATAAATCACAAGTATGTTATTCGATCAATTAGGAATACAGGAAAAACTGAAAAGTGATATATCGAACTGTATGAGAAAGAAACAAGTTTTCATCGATAGAACAGAAACATAAATCACAACTTTTAAACTAATTCACATATGTGTCGCCTATTCAATTATTATAACAGGAAAACTGAAAAAGTAATATAACCTTAAACCTAACCCTAACCCTAACCCTAACCCCTAACCCTACCCTAACCCTAAACCTAACCCTAACCTAAACCTAACCCTAACTTGTTTCTAACAGGAACAAGTTTTTAAAGAAAGAAGAGTAAAGCAAAGCACTACTTTCTAAACTAAATGACATGTGTGTCTTCGCACATTTAGGAATACAGGAAAACTGAAAAGTGATATATTGCACTGTACAACACAGGAACAAGTTTCCAATGAAAGAACAGAAAAGGATATCAGTTCTTTTTGTAAATAGAATCACATACGTGTAGCCTGTCCAATTATTATAACAGGAAAAAATTGTAAAGTGATATAACGCTAACCCTCACCCTAAACTTAACCCTAACCATAACCATAAGCCTAACTTGTTCCTAATAAGAACACGTTTCCAACGAAAGAACATAAAAGCAAAGCAATACTTTTTAAACGGAATGACATGTGTGTCACACACTCAATGAGGAATACAGGAAAACTGAAAAGTGATATATAGCACTGTACAGCACAGGAACAAGTTTCCAACGCAAGAACAGAAAAGCAAAGCTCTACTTTGTAAACTAAATCACATGTGTGTCACACGCTCAATGAGGAATACAGGAAAACTGAAAAGTGATATATCAATTGTACGGGGCAAAGAAACAAGTTTCCAATCTAAAGAATAGAAAAGTGAAGCACTACTTTGTAAACTAAATCTCATGTGTGTCACACGCTCAATGAGGAATACAGGAAAACTGAAAAGTGATATATCGCACTGTACAGCACAAGAACATGTTTCAACATAAGAACAAAAAGTCAAGAACTACTTTTAAACAGAATCACATATGTGTCTTTCGCTCAATTAGGAATACAGGAAAACTGAAAAGTGATATCTCGTGACTGTATGTCACAGAAACAAGTTTGCAATGAAAGAACAGAAACGCAAAGCACTACTTGTAAACTAATTCACATACATGTCGCCTGTTCAATTATTATAACAGGAAAACTGAAAAGTGATATAACGACTGTACAGCACAGGAACAAGTTTCAACTAAAGAACAGAAAAGCAAAGCACTACTTTGTAAACTAATTCACATAAGTGTCGCCATTCAATTATTATAACAGGAAAAGTGAAAAGTGATATAACCCTAACCCTAACCTGAACCTTAACCCCTAACCCTAACACCTAACCCTAACCCTAATGCTAAACCCTAATCCTAACCCTACCCCTAACCCTAACCCTAACCCTACACTAACCTGTAACCCTAACTTCTTCCTAACAGGAACAAATTTCCCGAACCATAACACTAACTTGTTCCTAACAAGAATACGCTTCCAACGAAAAAACATAAAAGCAAAGCAATACTTTGTAAAACTAAATCACATGTGTGTCGCCGCTCAATTAGGAATACAGGAAAACTAAAATGTGATATATCACACTGTACAGCACAGGAACAAGTTTCGAATGAAAGAACAGAAAAGCAAAGCACTACTTTGTAAATGGAATCACATGTGTCTAAGCTAAAATAGGAATACAGGAAAAACTAAAAAGTTATATATCACACTATACAGCACAAGAACAAGTTTCCAACGAAATAACAGAAAAGCAAAGCACTACTTTGTAAACTAAATCACATGTGTGTTGTCGCTCAATTAGGAATACAGGGAAACTGAAAAGTGTTACCTCGCATTGTATTGCACAGAAAAAGTTTCCATGGAAAGAACAGAAACGCAAAGCACAACTTTGTAAACTAATTCACATACGTGTCACCTGTTCAATTTTTTTAACACTAAAACTGAAAAGTGATATAACCCTAACCCCATAAGCTGAACCCTAACCCCTAAACCTAACCCTAACAAAACCCTATCCCTAACCTCCTAACCCAAACCCTAACACTAACACTAACCCAACCCTAACCTGAAACCTATCCCCTAACCCTAAAGTTAACTTGTTCCTAACAGGAACAAGTTTCCAACCCAGGAACAAAAAACGCAAAGCACTACTTTGTAAAGTAAATCACATGTGTGTCACTTTCGCTCAATTAGGAATACAGGAAAACTGAAAAGTGTTATCTCAAGCACTGAACGGAACAGAAACAAGTTTCCATCAAATGAACAGAAACACAAAGCACAACTTTGTAAACTAATTCACATACGTGTAGCCCGTTCAATTATTATAACAGGAAAACTGAAAAGTGATATATCCCACTGTACAGCACAGGAACAAGTTTCGAGTGAAAGAACAGAAAAGCAAAGCACTACTTTGTAAACTAAATCAAATGTGTGTTGCTCGCTCAATTAGGAATACAGGAAACCTGAAAAGTGATATAACGACTGTACAGCACAGAAACAAGTTTCCAATGAAAGAACAGAAAAGCAAAGCACTACTTTTAAATGGAATCAAATGTGTGTCGCTCAATCAATTAGGAATACAGGAAAACTGAAAAATGATATATCGAACTGTACTGAATAGAAAAAGGTTTTCATCGAAAGAACAGAAACGCAAAGCACAACTTTGTCAAGTAATTCACATACGTGTTGCCTGTTCAATTATTATAACAAGAAAAACTGAAATGTGATATAACCCTACCCATAACCCTAACCCTAACCCTAACCTAACCCTAACCCTAACCCTAACCCTAACCCTAACCCTAACCTTAACCTTAACTTATTCCTAACAGGAACAAGTTTCCAACGAAGAACATAAACGCAAAGCACTACTTTGTAAACTATATCATATGTGTGTTACTTGCTCAATTAGGAATACAGGAAAACTGAAAAGCGCTATATCGACCTGTATGGCAAAGAAACATGTTTTCATTGAAAGAACAGAAACACAAAGCACTAGTTTGTAAACTAATTCACATACGTGTCGCCTGTTCAATTATTATAACAGGAAAACTGAAAAGTGATATAACCCTAACCATAACCCTAACCCTTAACCCTAACCCTAACACTAATCCTAATCCTAAACCCCTAACCCTAACCCTAACCCTAACCCGCTAACCCTAACCCTAACACTAACCCTAAACCTAACACTAACCCCTAAGCCTAACCCTAACCCTAACCGTAACCTAACTGCAGAACCCTAACCTAAACCTAACTTGTTCCTAACAGGAACAAGTTTCCAACGAAAGAACATAAATGCAAAGCAGTACTTTGTAAAGTAAATCACATGTGTCACTCGCTCAATTAGGAATACACGAAAACTGAAAAGTGATATATCACACTGTACTGCACAGAAACAATTTTCCAACAGAAGAACAGAAACACAAATCACTACTTTGGAAACTAAATCAAATGTGTGTCACCCGTTCAATTAGGAATACAGGAAAACTGAAAAGTGATATTTAGCACTGTACATCACACAAAATATTTTCCAAAGAAAGAACAGATATGTCAAGCACAACTTTGTAAACTATGTAACATGTGTGTCGCCTGTTCAATTAGGGAATACAGGAAAACTGAAAAGTGATATCTTCCACTTTAGAACACAGAAAGAATTTTCCAACAAAAGTATAGATAGGCAAATCACACTTTTAAACTAAATCACATTTGTTTTGCCCGCTCAATTAGGAATACAGGAAAACTGAAAAGTGATATCTCCCACTTTAGAGCACAGAAAGAAGTTTCCAATGAAGGAACAGAAATGCAAAGCACATCTGTGGAATCTAAATCACATGTGTATCACCTGCACAATTAGGAAAACAGGAAAACTGAAAAGTGATATCTCCCACTGTAGAGTACAAAAGAAGTTTCCAATGAGAGAAGAGAAACTGAAAGCCCAACTTTGGAAAATAAATCACATTTGTGTCACCCATTCACTTAGGAACACTGGAAAACTAAAAAGTGATATCTCGCACTGTACCTCACAGAAACAAGTTTCCAACGAAAGAACAGAAATGTTAAGCTCAACTTTGTAAACGAAGTAACATGTGTTTTGCCTGCTCAATTAGGAATACAGGAAAACTGAAAAGTGATATCTCTGACTGTACGTCACAGAAAAAGTTTCCAATGAGAGAACAGAAAGGCAAAGCAAAACTTTGTAAACTAAATCACATTTGTGTTGCCCGTTCACTTAGGAATACAGTAAAACTGAAAAGTGATATCTCACACTGTAGCTCACAGAAACAAGTTTCCAACTAAAGAACAGAAATGTTAAGCACAACTTTGTAAACTAAGTAACATGTGTGTTGCCTGCTCAATTAGGAATACAGGAAAACTGAAAAGTGATATCTCTCACTGTAGTGCACAGAAACAAGTTTCCAACAAAAGAATCGAAAGGCAAAGCACAACTTTGTGAACTAAATCTTATTTGTATTGCCGGCTCAATTAGAAATACAGGAAAAACTAAAAGTGATATCTCCACTTTAGAGCACAGAAAGAAGTTTCAAATGAAAGAACAGAAACGCAAAGCACACCTTTTGAAACTAAATCACATGTGTGCTACTCATTCACTTAGGAACACAGGAAAACTGAAAAGTGATATCTCACACTGTAGCTCACAGAAACAAGTCTCCAATGAAAGAACAGAAAAGCAAAGCACTAATTTTAAATGGAATCACATGTGTTGCTCGCTCAATTAGGAATATTGGAAAACTGAAAAGTAATATATCGCACAGTACAGCACATGAAAATGTTTCGAAGGAAAGAACAGAAAAGCTAAGCACTACTTTTAAATGGAATCACATGTGTGTCGATCACTCAATTAGGAATACAGGAAAACGGTAAAGTGTTACCTCACACTGTACGGCACAGAAAAAAGTTTCCATCCAAAGAATAGAAACGCAAAGCACAACTTTGTAAACTAATTCACATACATGTTGCCCGTTCAATTAGTATAACAGGAAAACTTAAAAGTGATATATCACACTATAGAGCAAAGAAACACATTTCCAACAGAAGAACAGAAAGAAAAGCACTACTTTGTAAAATAAATCACATGTGTGTTTGCTCGCTCAAATCGAATACAGAAAAACTGAAATGTGATATATCGCACTGTACAGCACAGGAAAAAAGTTTCGAACGAAATAATAGAAAAGCAAAGCACTACTTTGTAAACTAAATCACATGTGTGTCGCGAGCTCAATTGGGAATACAGGAAAACTGAGAAGTGATATATCGAAATGTACGGCAAAGAAACAAGTTTTCATCGAAAGAACAGAAACGCAAAGTACAACTTTTTAAATTAATTCACATATGTGTTGCCTGTTCAATTATTATGACAGGAAAACTGAAAAGTTATATATCAAACATTATATAGCACAGGAACAAGTTTGAACGAAAGAACAGAAAAGCAAAGCACTACTTTGTAAACTAAAACACATGTGGGTCGCTCGGTCAATTAATAATACAGGACAACGGAAAAGTGATATATCGCACCGTACAGCACAGACACAAGTTATCATCGAAGCGAACAGAAACGCAAAAGCACAACTTTGTAAACTTATTAACATATGTGTCGCCCATTCAATTATTATAACAGGAAAACTGAAAGTGATATATCGAACTGTACAGCACAGGAACAAGTTTGAAGGAAAGAACAAAGGAAAACACTACTTTGTAAACTAAATCACATGTGTTTCCCTAGCTCAATTAGGAATACAGGAAAACTCCAAAGTGATATATCAAGTGTACTGCAAAGAAACAAGTTTTTCATCGAAAGAACAGAAACAACAAAGCACAGCTTTGCAAACTAATTCACATACGTGTCGACTGTTCAATTATTATAACAGGAAAACTGAAATGTGATATAACCCTAACCGTAACCCTAACCTAACCGTGAAGCCCTAACCCAAACCCTAACCCTAAAACTAATGCTAACCCCTAACCCTAACTCTAACCCTAACCCTAACCCTAACCCTACCCTAACCCTAACCCTAACCCTAATCCTGCCTAACCCTAACCCTAACCCTAACCCTAACCCTAACCCTAACCCTAACCCTAACTCCAAACTTATTCCTAACAGGAAAAAGTTTCCAACGAAAGAACATAAGCGCAAAGCACTACTTTGTAAACTAAATCACATGTGTGTCACTTTCGCTCAATTAGGAATACAGAAAACCGAAAAGTGATATATCGCACTGTACAGTACAGGAACAAGTTTGAATGAGCGAACAGAAAATTAAAAGCACTACTTTTTAAACAGAATCACATGTGTGTCGCTCGCTCAATTAGGAATACTGGAAAACTAAAAAGTGTTATCTCGCACTGTACTGGACAGAAACAAGTTTCCATCCAAAGAACAGAAACGCAAAGCATAACGTTTTTTTACGTAATTCACATTCGTGTCACCCGTTCAATTATTATAACAGGAAAACTGAAAAGTGATATATCACACTGTACAGCACAGGAACAAGTTTCGAACGAAATAATAGAAAAGCAAAGCACTACTTTGTAAACTAAATCACATGTGTGTCTCGAGCTCAATTGGGAATACAGGAAAACGGGAAGTGATATATCGAACTGTACTGCAAAGAAACAACTTTTCATCGAAAGAACAGAAATGCAAAACACAACTTTGTAAACTAATTAACATACGTGTCACCTGTTCAATTATTGTAACAAGAAAACTGAAATGTGATATAACCCTAACCGTAACCCTAACCTAACCCCTAACCCTAACCCTAACACTAACTCTAATGCTAACCCCTAACCCTAACTCTAACCCTAACCCTAACCCTAACCTTAACTTATTCCTAACAGGAACAAGTTTCCAACGAAAAGAACATAAATGCAAAGCACTACTTTGTAAACTAAATCACATGTGTGTCACTAGCTCAATTAGGAATACAGGAAACCGGAAAAGTGATATATCGCACTGTACAGCACAGGAATAAGTTTGAATGAAAGAACAGAAAAGCAAGGCACTACTTTTTAAACAGAATCACATGTGTGTCGCTCGCTCAATTAGGAATACTGGAAAACTGAAAGGTGTTATCTAAGCACTGTACAGCACAGAAACAAGTTTCCATTGAAACAACAGAAATAAAGCACAACTTTTTTACCTAATTCACATAGGTGTCACCCGTTCAATTATTATAACAGGAAAACTGAAAAGTGATATATCACACTGTACAGCACAGGAACAAGTTTGAATGAAAAACAGAAAAGAAAAGCACTACTTTGTAAACTAAATCACATGTGTGTTGAGAGCTCAATTTGGAATACAGGAAAACTGAGAAGTGATATATCGAACTGTATGGCAAATAAACATGTTTTCATCGAAAGAACAGAAACTCAAAGTACAACTTTGTAGACTAATTCACATATGTGTCGCCTGTTCAATTATTATAACAGGAAAACTGAAAAGTGGTATTAACCTAACCCTAACCTAACCATAACCCTAACCCCTAACCCTGACCCTAACCTAAACCTAACCCTAACCCTAACCCTAAACCTAACCCCTAACCTAACCCTCCCACTTTAGAGCACAGAAAGAAGTTCCCAATGAAAGAACAGAAACGCAAAGTACAACATTGGAAACTAAATCACATGTGTGTTGCCTGTTCTATTAGGAAATCAGGAAAACTGAAAAGTGATATCTCCCACTGTACCTCACAGAAAAAAGTTTCCAATGAAAGAACAGAAATGTAAAGCACAACTTTGTAAACTAAGTAACATGTGTGTCACCTGCACAATTAGGAACACAGGAAAACTGAAAAGTGATATCTTCCAATTTAGAGTACAGAAAGAAGTGTCCACTGAAAGAAGAGAACGGCAAAGCACAACTTTGGAAACTAAATTACATTTGTGTCGCCCACTAAATTAGGAATACAGGAAAACTGAAAAGTGATATCTCCCACTTCAGAGCACAGAAACAAGTTTCCAAAAAAAAGAACAGAAAGGCGAAGCACAACTATGTAAACAAAATCACATGTGTGTTGCCTGCTCAATTAGAATTACAGGAAAACTGAAAAGTGATATTTCGCACTGTACCTCACAGAAACAAGTTTCCAATGAAAGAACAGAAATGTAAAGCACAACTTTGTAAACTAAGTAAGATGTGTATAGCCCTCTCAATTAGGAATACAGGAAAAATGAAAAGTGATATCTTCCACTTTAGAGAGATATCTCCCACTGTAGTGCACAGAAAAATGTTTCCAACAAAAAACAGAAAGACAAATTACAATTTTGTAAAATAAATCACATTTTTGTTGCCCGGTCAATTAGGAATACATGAAAACTGAAAAGTGTTATCTCCCACTTTAAAGCAAAGAAAGAAGTTTCCGACGAAAGAACAGAAACGCAAAGCACAACTTTGGAAAAGAAATTAAATGTGTGTTGCCCGTTCAATTAGGAATACTGGAAAACTGAAAATTGATATCTCCCACTGCAATGCACAGAAAGAAGTTTCCAACAAAAAACAGAAAGGCAAAACACAATTTTGTAAAATAAATCACATTTGTGTTGCCCTCTCAATTAGGAATACAGGAAAACTGAAATGTGATATCTCCACCGTAGTGCACAGAAACAAGTTTCCAACAAAAAATAGAAAGGCAAAGCAAATTGTAAACTAAATCACATTTGTGTCGCCCGCTCCATTAGGAATACAGAAAAACTGAAAAGTGAGATCTCCCACTTGAGAGCACAGAAAGAAATTTCAAACAAGAGTACAGAAATGTAAAGCACAACTTCGTAAACTATGTAACCTGTTTCGCCTGCACAATTAGGAATACAGGAAAACTGAAAAGTGTTTTCTTCCACTTTGGACCACAGAAAGAAGTTTGCAATGAATGAACAGAAAAGGAAAGCACGACTTTGGAAACTAAATCACATGTGTATCACCCGTTCAATTAGGAATAAAGGAAAACTGAAAAGTGATATCTCCAATGGAGTGCACAGAAATAAGTTTCCAACAAAAGAACAGAAAGGCAAAGCACAATTTTGTAAAATAAATCACATATTTGTCGCCCGCTCAATTAGGAATACTGGAAAACTGAAAAGTGATATCTCCAACTTTAGAACAAAGAAAGAAGTTTCCAAAGAAAGAAGACAAACGCAAAGCACAACAGTGGAAACTAAATCACATGTGTGTCGCCTGATCAATTAGGATTACAGGAAAATTGAGAAGTGATATCTCGCACTGTACCTCACAGAAATAAGTTTCCAATGAAAGAAGAGAAATGTAAAGCACAACTTTGTAAACTAAGTAACATGTGTGTCGCCTGCACAATTAGGAATACAGGAAAACTGAAAAGTGATATCTTCCACTTTAGAGCACAGAAAGAAGTTTCCAATGAAAGAAGAGAAACAGAAAGCACAACATTGGAAACTAAATCACATGAGTGTCGCCCGTTCAATTAGGATTACAGGAAAACTGAAAAGTGATGTCTCCCAGTGTAGTGCACAGTCAGAAGTTTCCAACAAAAGAACAGAAATGTAAAGCACAACTTTGTAAACTAAATCACATGTGTCTCTCTCTCAATTAGGAATACAGGAAAACTGAAAAGTGATATATCGCACTCTACCTCACAGAAACAAGTTTCCAACAAAAGAACAGAAATGTAAACCACAACTTTGTAAACAAAGTAACTTGTGTGTCGCCTGCACAATTAGGAATACAAGACAACTGAAAAGTGATATCTTCCACTTTAGAGCACAGAAAGAAGTTTCCAATGAAAGAACAGAAACACAAAGCACAACTTTGGAAACTAAATCACATTTGTGTCTCCCCTTCAATTTTAAATACAGGAAAACTGAAAAGTGATATCTCCCATTGTAGTGCACAGAAACAAGTTTCCAAAAAAAGAACAGAAAGCAAAACAAAAATTTGTAAATTAAACCAAATTTGTGTCACCTGCTCAATTAGGAATACAGGAAAACTCAAGAGTGATATCTCCCACTTTAGAGCACAGAAAGAAGTTTCCAACGAAAATACAGAAATGTAAAAGACAACTTTGTAAACTAAGTAACATGTGTGTTGTCCGTTCAATTAGGAATACAGGAAAACTGAAAAGTGATATCTCCCACTGTAGACCACAGAAAGAAGTTTCCAATAAAAGAACAGAAACAAAAAGCACAACTTTGGAAATTAAATCACATGTGTGTCACCAGTTGAATTAGGAATACAGGAAAACTGAAAAGTGATATCTCCCAATTGAGAGCACAGAAAGAAGTTTCCAACGATAGTACAGAAATGTAAAGCACAACTTTGTAAACTAAATCACATGTGTGTCGACCGTTCAATTAGGAATAGAGGAAAACTGAAAAGTGATATCTCCCACTGCACCTCACAAAAACAACTTTCCAACAAAAGAACAGAAATATGAAGCACAACTTTGTAAACTACATAACATGTGTGTCGCCTGCACAATTAGGAATACAGGAAAACTGAAGAGTGATATCTCCCACTTTAGAGCACAGAAAGAAATTTTAAATGAAAGCACAGAAACACAAAGCAAAACTTTGGAAACTAAATCACATGTGTGTCGCCCCTTCAGTTAGAAATACAGAAATACTGAAAAGTGATATCTCGCATTGTACCTCACAGAAACAAGTTTCCAATGAGAGAACAGAAATGTAAAGCACAACTTTGTAAACTAAGTAACATGTGTGTTGCCCTTTCAATTAGGAATACAGGAAAACTGAAAAGTGATATCTCCCACTGTAGTGCACAGAAACAAGTTTCCAACAAAAGAACAGAAAGGCAAAGCACAACATTGTAAACTAAATCACAATTGTGTTGTCTGCACAATTAGGAATACAGGAAAACTGAAAAGTATCATCTCGCACTGTATGGCACAGAAACAAGTTTCCATTGAAAGAACAGAAATGAAAAGCAAAACTCTGTAAACTAATTCACATACGTGTTGCCCGTTAAATTATTATAACAGGAAAACTGAAAAGTGATATAACCCTAACCCTAACCCTAACCCCATTACCCTAACGCTAACACTAACACTAACCCTAACACCTAACCCTAACCATAACCCTAAACCTAACCCTAACCCTACCCTAACCCTAACCCTAACCCTAAACCTAACCCTAACCCTAACCGTGAACCCTAACCCTAACCCTAACCCTAACCCTAACCCTAACCCTAACCTAACCTAACCCTAACTTGTTCCTAACAGGAACAAGTTTCCAACAAAAGAACATAAACGCAAAGCACTACTTTATAATCAAAGTCACATGTGTGTTGCTCGCTCAATTAGGAATACAGGAAAACTGAAATGTGATATACTGTATTGTACAGCACAGGAACAAGTTTCCAACAAAAAATAGAAAAGCAAAGCAATGCTTTTAAAAGGAATCACATGTGTGTCGTTCGCTCAATTAGGAATAGAGGAAAACTGAAAAGTGTTATCACGCACTGTATGGCACAGAAAAAAGTTTCCATCCAAAGAATAGAAACGCAAAGCACAACTTTGTAAACTAATTCACATACGTGTCGCCTTTTCAATTATTATAACTGGAAAACTGAAAAGTGATATAACCCTAACCCTAACCCTAACCCTTACACTAACCCTAACACCGTAACCCTAACCCTAACCCTAACACTAACCCTAACTCCTAACAGTAAACCTAACCATAGCCCTAACCCTAACCCTAACCCTAACCCTAAGCCTATCCCTATCCTAACCCTAAACCTAACCCTAACCCTAACAATAACCCTAACCCTAACCTAACCCTAACTTGTTCCTAACAGGAACCAGTTTCCAACGAAAGAACAAAAACGCAAAGCACTACTTTATAAACTAAATCACATGTGTGTCACTCGCTCAATTAGGAATACAGGAAAACTGAAAAGTGATATAACGTACTGTACAGCACAGGAACAAGTTTCCAACAAAAGAACAGAAACGGAAAGAACAACTTTGTAAACTAATTCACATACATGTCGTCCGTTCAATTATTATCACAGGAAAACTAAAAAGTGATACATCGCACTGTACAGCACAGAAACAAGTTTCAAACAGTAGAAAAGAAACGCAAAGCACTACTTAGTAAACTAAATCACATGTGTGTTGCTCGCTCAATTAGGAATATAGGAAAACTGAAAAGTGATATATCGCACTGTACAGCACAGGAACAAGTTTCCAACAAAAAAACAGAAGAGCAAAGCACTACTTTTTAACGGAATCACATGTGTGTCGCTTACTCAATTAGGAATACAGGAAAAGTGAAAAGTGTTATCTCGCACTGTAAGGCACAGAAACAAGTTTCCATCAAATGAACAGAAACACAAAGCACAACTTTTTAAACTAATTCACATATGTGTCGCCCGTTCAATTATTATAACAGGAAAACTGAAAAGTAATATAAAACTAAGCCTAATCCTAACCCTATTCCTAACCCCGAAGCCCTAACCCTAACCCTAACACTAACCCTAACCACTAAACCTAACCCTAAACATAACCCTAACCCTAACCCTAACCCTAACCCTAACCCTAAATCTAACCCTAACCCTACCCTAACCCTAACTCTAAACCTAACCCCTAACCCTAACCTAACACTAACTTGCTCCTAAGAGGAACAAGTTTCCAACGAAAAAACATGAACGCAAAGCACTACTTTATAAACTAAATCACATTTGTATCGCTCGCTCTATTAGGAATACAGGAAAACTGAAAAGTGTTATCTCGCACTGTACGGCACAGAAACAAGTTTCCATCGAAAGAACAGAAACGCAAAGCACAACTTTGTATACTAATTCACATACATGTCGCCTGTTCAATTATTATAACAGGAAAACTGAAAAGTGATATATCACACTGTACAGCACAGAAACAAGTTTCTAACGAAAGAACAGAAAAGCAAAGCACTATTTTGTAAACTAAATCACATTTGTGTCGCTCAAAAATAGGAATACAGGAAAACTGAAAAGTGATATATTGCACCATACAGCACAGAAACAAGTTTCCAAGGAAAGAACAGAAAAGCAAAGCAGTACTTTTAAACGGAATCACATGTGTGTCGCTCGCTCAATTAGGAATACAGGAAAACTGAAAAGTGTTATCTCGCACTGTAAGGCAGAGAAACAAGTTTCCATCGAAAGAACAGAAATGCTTATTTTCTTTAGACGCACAGGTGTTATTGGGTTTGTCCTATTTTGTATGTCTATATGAGTGAGTATATACCATGTGTGTCTTTTTGCTTCTGGGACAACTCACTCAGGATGATCCTTTCCAGTTCCCACCATTTAGCTGCAAATTTCATGATTTCCTCATTTTTCATTGCTGAGTAATATTCCATTGTTTAGATGTACCACATTTTCTGCATCGATTCTTCAGTTGAGGGGCATCTGGGTTGTTTCCAGCTTCTGGCTATTACAAATAAAGCTGCTACGAACATGGTTGAGCAAATTTCCTTTTTGTGTGCTTGAGCCTCTTTTGGATATATGCCTAGGAGTGGTATGGCTGGATCTTGGGGAAGCACTATTCCTAGTTGTCTGAGAAAATGCCAGATTGATTTCCAGAGTGGCAGTACCAGTTTACATTCCCACCAGCAGTGGAGAAGGGTTCAGCTTTCTCCACAACCACTCTAGCATGTGTTGTCACTTGAGTTTTTCATCTTGGCCATTCTCATGGGTGTAAGGTGAAATCTCAGGGTTGTTTTGATTTGCATTTCCCTAATGGCTAGTGAGGTTGAGCATTTCTTTAAGTGCTTCTCTGCCATTCGGTATTCCTCTACAGAGAATTCTCTGTTTAGCTCTGTTCCCCATGTTTTAAGTGGGTTGCTTGGTTTGCTGCTTTTCAGCTTCTTTAGTTCTTTATATATACTTGATATGAGTCCTCTGTCAGAAAAAGGGTTGGTGAAGATTCTTTCCCAATCTGTAGGAGGTCGCTTTGTTTTGATGACGGTGTCCTTTGCTTTGCAGAAGCTTTTCTGTTTCATGAGGTCCCATTTATTGATTGTTACTCTTAGAGCCTGTATTGTGGGAGTTCTGCTAAGCAAGAGAGAGGACCCTAACTAAAATGTCTAATCCCCATTCGGAAAGGCAAAGAGGATGGACATCAGAAGAAGAAGAAAACAGGAAACAACCTAGGAACCTACCACAGAGGGTCTCTGAAAGCCTCTGCCCTACAGACTATCAAAGCAGAAGCTACGCCTGATGGGCAACTGTTGGGCAGAGTGAATGGAATTTTATGTAAGAACTGGGAAAGAGAAAGAGCTGGAGAGGAAAGGGTCTCCACAAGGAGAGCAACAGAACAAGAAAATTTGAACACAGGGAACTTCCCAGAGACTCATACTCCAACCAAGGACAATTCATAGAGATAACCCAGAACCCCTGCACAGATGTAGCCCAGAGCAGTTCAGAGTCCAATTGGGTTACATAGTAATGAGAAGAGGGGCTGCCTCTGACATGAACTGATTGGCCTGCTCTCTAGTCACCTCCTTCTGAGGGGGAGCAACCTTACCAGGCCATAGTAGAGGACAATGCAGCCACTTTTGATGTGAACAGATGGACTAAGATAAGAAAGGAGAGGAGAACCACCCCTATCAGTGGACTTGGGGAGTGGCATGCATGCAGAGGGAGGAGGGTGGGTGGGTTTGGGAGGGGAGGGAGGGGCTTATGGGGGGATGCAGAGTGAATAAAGTGTAATTGATGAAAAATTAAAAAAAAAGGAAAAAAATAATAATTTAAGAACCTTAAATGACTTTCAAAAGTGGAGGAAAACATGGAGTTACTCAATTTACATGGAGCATGTCTCGTCCCTGGGGCCAATGGTCTCCTGAGCCTACTCAGACCTCGGACACCACCACTGCTAGTTCTAGCAGGATGTTCCAACGAGAGGGTTAAGGCTTCTCATAATATTTCCTATAAGCCCACACCTGTTTGTTTACATCCCCCATTTTTATTCATTATTAGCCAGATAGAGCCAAGTAATTGTAGTAATGATACTTGCTTTTTTTGCCCAATGCTGTAATGCTAGTAAATTTACTAGCTGGTTACTCACATGCCTCGTTGGGTGCCTGTGCCCATTGATGCCCTCATGCTATGACTCTCTTCAGACAGAAAAGGGATCTTGGAATTACAGCTGTCATTGTTATTGCCATCACATTGGCGGCCTTTGGAGATACCACCACGGCATTAGCCATGAGTCATACTGGGCAGACTGCTCAGACCCTGAATAACCTTTAAGCCAAGGTAGCTCATGCCTTAGATGTACAAAAAGGAATTAATGCTCAACTAAAAGGAGGTTTGATGGTGTTCAATCAGAGGTTTGACCTCGTGCAGGAGCAAATTGATACCCTATGGCAAATCGCTCAACTTGACTGTCAATGAAAGTATGCTGGACTTTGTGTCACTAGCATACAACATGAGAATTTTCCCTGTGCTGCAAATCTGTCTAAACAATTGTCAAGCTATATTTTAGGTAATTGGACTGGAGAATTCGATACTACGATGGACCAGCTGAGAGTGGCCATTGTCATGGTAAATTCTACCACAGTGGACGCAGGACTAGCCACAGGATTATCATCATGGATTGCTGCAGCCATGAATCATCAGAAGGAATGGGCGGGCATGGGAGCGTTAGCAGGCCTTCTGGTGTTGGTCACCTTGGTTTGCCTGTGGTATATATGCAAGATTAGAGTCTCACAACAGCGTAATGCAGCCATGACCATTCAGGCCTTTACAGCCATTGAGGCAGGACAGTCTCCCCAAGCATGGTTGGCTACCATAAAAAGCCAAAATGTTATGCTCAGGATGCAAGGCTAAGCACTGCACTCAGGGTCAGCAGCCTTGGACCCAGAGAAGAGCATGTCTGATTGCATGCGGGTTGATGCCCCAGGTCCCGCCTCTGAGAAAAAGATATCGGACAGTTCTGATGTTCTTTGGGTGGATGACACCTAAATGAACATCAGTACAAAGTCCCAATTTATTTCTAATATCAGAGATCAGACCTCTACTCTTGCCTGATGCGTCCAAAAAGGGGGAACGGTAAAGAGCTGGGTAATACCGCGCCTGAAAGATGGAGCTGGTTTCCGCCTTAAACCTTCCCAATGGTGAGTGCTCTCTGTCACAAACAACTCCACATTTGGCTAAGGCTGAGGATCTGGCTTGCTTACATGTATGTGGACCTCTCTGCATTGCCCACGGGGCATGCTGAGGTTGGTTACCCAGAGGCTATTTAAGCTGTGGGTTGGCTTTCCCCAGGGTCAGATGATTGTTCAAGGTTCCTGAATAAACTGCATTGAAAAAAAAAGATAAAAGATAAAAAAAAAAAACAAATCCAGAAACACATCAAAAACATCAACCATCATGATCAACTAGGCTTCATCTGAGAAATTTAGGGATAATTCAATGTATAAAATTCAATAAATATAAACCATCATATAACAGACTAAAATGCAAAACCCACATTGTCAACTAAAATTTTCTATGTAGCATATTATGATATTGTAATAAGTTCCAGATGATTTTAAAAATATTTTACTTGGTAAGGTTAAAATATTGACATTATTCACTGTCAAATTTTAATAAATGTGAGTTAAGTGAATGAATATAAACACAACCATTCAGAACCATAGCTTTCCATTTTTGGATGTTGATATCAAAGACATAGATAATACTACTATGCTCTGACCCTCTTACAGTGAGCCATGGATACTCCAATACTATAATTTCATATTTGGAGTTGTTACACAGGATGGTAAAGTTATATCCAACTTAGTTTCAGAACTTAAAATTTGAGTACTTTAGATCACTGCCCAGTGTACTCATAATTACATGGCATTGTGACAAGATATATATATATATATATATATATATATATATATATATATATATATGTATATATATATATCATGCAAACATGTGTATCTATATTTCAGTAAATATATATGAAGTAAAATAATATTATTAGTGGAATATGAAAATATGTATTTCACCTACTCAGATTTTCATGATGATCTGCATGTATTAATAAATATTAACATGACAGAGTTAGGCTTTGAGAAAATTGTAGTGACAGCAGGTAAAATAGGTATGATAATGAGATAAGAATGCTAGAGGCCGGCTTCGGGAAATTGTTTTCAATCTGACTTGTAAATTGGATTCATTTAAGGGATAAATTAGAGAATGAAATGTTAAAATGAGAACACATCTCAAAAGTATTGAATGGTTGTAGCCAGTGACTGCATAAGGTAGATTAATTTTTAAAAATATGAAACATTAAAAAATATGAGTTATTTCCCTCAGAATGATCTTTTCTAGATCCCACCATTTGCCTGCAAATTTCATGATTTCCACCTTTTTGATTGCTGAGTAGTATTCCATTGTATAAAAATACCACAATTTCTATACCCACTCCTACGTTGATGGACATCTGGGTTGTTTCCAGGTTCTGGCTATTACAAATAAAGCTGCTATAAACATGGTTAAAAAAAAAAAGAGAAAAAAGAAAGAAAGAACAGAAACTCAAAGCAAAACTTTGTAAACTAATTCACATATGTGTCACCCATTCAATTATTATAACAGGAAAACTAAACAGTGATATATCACACTGTACAGCACAGAAACAAGTTTCCAACAGAAGAAGAGAAACGCAAAGCACTACTTTGTAAACTAAAGCACATGTGTGTCGCTCAAATATAGGAATACAGGAAAACTGAAAAGTGATATATCACACCATACAGCACAGAAACAAGTTTCCAAGGAAAGAACAGAAGAGCAAAGCAGTACTTTTAAACGGAATCACATGTGTGTCACTCGCTCAATTAGGAATACAGGAAAACTGAAAAGTGTCATCTCTCACTGTATAGCACAGAAACAAGTTTCCATCGAAAGAACAGAAATGCAATGCACAACTTTTTAAACTAATTCACATACATGTCGCCTGTTCAATTATTATAACAGGAAAACTGAAAAGTGATATAACCATAACCATAACCATAACCATAACCGTAACCCCTAACCCTAACCCTAAACCTAATCCTAACCACTAACCCTAACCCTAACACTAACTTGTTCCTAACAGGAAAACTGAAATGTGATATAACCCTAACCCTAACCATAACCAAAACCCTAATCCCTAACCCTAACCCTAACCCTAATCCTAACCACTAACACTAACCCTAACGCAAATTATTTCCTAACAGGAACAAGTTCCCAACGAAAGAATATAAACGCAAAGCACTATTTGTAAACTAAATAACATAAGTGTTGCCCATTCAATTATTATGACAAGAAAACTAAAAAGTGATATATCACACTGTACAGCACAGAAACAAGTTTACAACAGTAGAACAGAAACGCAAAGCACTACTTTGTAAACTAAATCACATGTGTGTCGCTTGCTCAATTAGGAATATAGGAAAAATTAAAAGTGATATATCACACTGTACAGCACAGGAACAAGTTTCCAACACAAAAACAAAAAAGTAAAGCACTACTTTTAAACAGAATCACATGTGTATCGCTCGCTAAATGAGGAATACAGGAAAAATGAAAAGGGTAATCTCGCACTGTAAGGCACAGAAACAAGTTTCCATCGAAAGAACAGAAACGCAAAACACAACTTTGTAAACTAATTCACATACGTGTCGCCTGTTCAATTATTATAACAGGAAAACTGAAAAGTGATATAACCCTAACCCTAACCCTAACCCTAACCCTAACCATAACCTAACCCTAACTTGTTCCTAACCGGAACAAGTTTCCAACGAAAGAACTTAAACGCAAAGCAATACTTTGTAAACTAAATCACATGTGTGTCACTCACTCAATTAGGAATACAAGAAACCTGAAAAGTGATATATCACACTGTACAGCACAGGAACAAGTTTCCAACGAAAGAACAGAAAAGCAAAGCACTACTTAGTAAACTAAATCACATGTGTGTCGCTCGCTCAATCATTAATATAGGAAAACTGAAAAGTGATATATTGCACTGTGCAGCACAAGAACAAGTTTCCAAAGAAAGAACAGAAAAGCAAAGCACTACTTTTAAACGGAATCACATGTGTTTGGCTTGCTCAATTAAGAAAACAGGAAAGCTGAAAAGTGTTATCTCCGACTGTACTGCACAGAAACAAGTTTCCATGGAAAGAACAGAAACGCAAAGCACAATATTGTAAACTAATTCACATACGTGTCGCCTGTTCAATTATTATAACAGTAAAACTGAAAAGTGATATAACCCTAACCCTAACACTAACACTAACCCACTAACCCTAACCCTAACACTAACCCTAACTTGTTCCTAACAGGAAAAAGTTTCCAACGAAAGAACATAAATACAAAGAACTACATTGTAAACAATATCACATGTGTGTCACTCGTTCAATTAGGAATACAGGAAAACTGAAAAGTAATATATCGCACTGTACAGCACAGGCACAAGTTTCCAATGAAAGAACAGAAAAGCAAAGCACAACTTTGTAAACTAATTCACATACCTGTCGCCTGTTCAGTTATTATAACATGAAAACTGAAAAGTGATATAACGCACTGTACAGCACAGGAACAAGTTTCCAATGAAAGAACAGAAGAGCAAAGCACTACTTTATAAACTAATTCACATACGTGTCGCCTGATCAATTATTATAACAGGAAAACTGAAAAGTGATATAATGCACTGTACACCACAGGAACAAGTTTCCAACGAAAGAACAGAAGAGCATAGCACTACTTTGTAAACTAATTCACATGTGTGGCGCTCGCTCAATTAGGAATACAGGAAAACTGAAAAATGATATATCGCACCAAACAGCACAGGAACAAGTTTCCAAGGAAAGAACAGGAAAGGAAAGCACTACTTTTAAATGGAATCATATGTGTGTCCCTTGCTCCATTAGGAATACAAGAAAACTGAAAAGCGTTATCTTGCACTGTACTGCACAGAAACAAGTTTAAATCGAAAGAACAGAAACACAAGCACCACTTTGTAAACTAATATTCATACGTGTCGCCCCTTCAATTATTATAACAGGAAACTGAAAAGTGATATATCGCACTGTACAGCACAGGAACAAGTTTCGAACGAAAGAGAAAAGCAAAACACTACTTTGTAAACTAAATCACATGTGTGTTGCTCGCTCAATTACGAATACAGCAAAACTGAAAAGTGATATATCGAACTGTATGGCAAAGAAACAAGTTTTCATTGAAAGTACAGAAACACAAAGCAAAACTTTGTAAACTAATTCACATACGTGTTGCCCGTTCAATTATTATAACAGGAAAACTGAAAAGTGATATAATGCACTGGACGGCAAAGGAACAAGTTTCCACCAAAAGAACAGAAAAGCAAAGCACTACATTTAAACGGAATCACATTTGTGTCACTTGCTCCATTAGGAATACAGGAAAACTGAAAAGTGTGATCTCGCACTGTACTGCACAGAAACAAGTTTCCATCGAAAGAACAGAAACTCACAGCACAATTTTGTAAACTAATACACATGTGTTGCCTGTTCAATTAGTATAACAGGAAAACTGAAAAGTGATATAACCCTAACACTAACCATAACCCGAACCCTAAACCCCTAACCCTAACCCGAACCCTAAACCCTAAACCTAACCCTAACCTTAACCCTAACCCCTAACCCTAACACTAACCCTAACCCTACCCATAACACTAACCCCTTAACCGTAACACTAACCCTAACCCCAACCCCTAACCCTAACCCTAACCCTAACCCTTACCCTACCCTAACGCTAACAATAACCCTAACCCTAAAGCTAACTGGTTCCTAACAGGAACACGTTTCCAACGAAAGAACATAAACGCAAAGCACTACTTTGTAAACTAAATTACATGTGTGCAACTCGCTCAATTAGGAATATAGGATAACTGAAAAGTGATATATCGCACTGTACAGCAGAGTTACAAGTTTCCAACGAAAGAACAGGAAAGCAAAGCACTACTTTTAAACGGAATCACATGTGTGTGGTTCGCTCAATTAGGAATACAGGAAAACTGAAAAGTGTTATCTCACACTGTACGGCACAGAAAAAAAGTTTCAATCGAAAGAACAGATTCGTGTTGTCTGTACAATTATTATAACAGGAAAGCTGAAAAGTGATATAACCCTAACAATGACCTTAAGCCCCTAAACCTATGCCTAACCCAAAACCTAACCCTAACACCTAACAGTAACCCTAACCCTAACCCTAACCCTACCCTAAACCTAATCCTAACCCTAACCCTAACCCTAAACCTAACCCTAACCAAGTTTCCAATGAAATAACATAAACGCAAAGCACTACTTTGTAAACTAAATCACATGTGTGCCACTCGCTCAATTAGGAATACAGGAAAACTGAAAAGTGATATAACATACTGTACATCACAGGAACAAGTTTCCATCGAAAAAACAGAAACGAAAAGCACAAGTTTGTAAACTAATTCACATACATGTCGCCTGTTCAATTATTATAACAGGAAAACTGAAAAGTGATATAACCATAACCCTAACCCTAAGCCACTAACCCTACCCCTAACCCTAAACCTAACCCTAACCCCTAACTCTAACACTAACCCTAACCCTAACCCTACCCTAACCCTAACACTAAACCTAACCCTAATTTGTTCCTAACAGGAACAAGTTTCAAACGAAAGAACATAAACGCAAAGCAATACATTGTAAACTAAATCACATGTGTGCCACTTGCTCAATTAGGAATACAGGAAAAATGAAACGTGATATAACGCACTGTACAGCACAGGAACAAGTTACCATCGAAAGAACAGAAATGCAAAGCACAACTTTGTAAATTACTTCACATACGTGTCGCCCGTTCAATTATTATAACAGGAAAACTGAAAAGTGATATATCACACTCTACAGCACAGAAAAAAATTTCCAACAGAAGTAAAGAAACACAAAGCACTACTTTGTAAACTAAATCACATGTGTGTTCCTCGCTCAATTAGGAATACAGGAAAACTGAAAAGCGATATATCGAAATGTGCAGCAAAGATTTCATCAAAAGAACAGAAACGCGAACCACAACTTTGTAAACTAATTCACATACGTGTTGCCCGTTCAATTATTATAACAGGAAAACTGAATAGTGATATATCGAACTGTACGGCAAAAAACAATTTTTCATCGAATGAACAGAAACACAAAGCACAACTTTTAAACTAATTCACATTCCTGTCGCCGGTTCAATTACTATAACAGGAAAATTGAAAAGTGATATAACCCTAACTCTAACCCTAAGCCCCTAAGCCTAACCCTAACCCTAACCCTAACCCTAACCTTAACCCTAACCCTACCCTAACCCTAACCCTCACCCTAACCCTTACCCTAACCCTAACCTAACCCAAACTTGTTCCTAACAGAAACAAGTTTCCAACAAAAGAAGAGAAACGCAAAGCACAACTTTGTAAATTAATTAACATATGTGTCACCTGTTCAATTATTATAACAGGAAAACTGAAAAGAGATATATCACACTGTACAGCACAGGAACAAGTTTCCAAAAGAAGAAATGAAACGCAAAGCACTACTTTGTAAACTAAATCACATGTGTGTCGCTCGCTCAATTAGGAATACAAAAAAACTGAAAAGCGATATATCGAAATGTACGGCAAAAAAAAAAAAGTTTTCAACGAAGAACAGAAATGCAAAGCACAACTTTGTAAACTAATTCACATTCGTATCGCCTGTTTAATTATTATAACAGGAAAACTGAAAAGTGATATATCACACTGTACAGCACAGAAACAAGTTTCCAACAGATAAACAGAAACGCAAAGCACTACTTTGAAAACTAAATCACATATGTGTCGCTCGCTCAATTAGGAATACAGGAAAACTGAAAAGTGGTATAATGCACTGTACAGCACAGGAACAATTTTCGAACAAAAGAACAGAAAAGCAAAGCACTACTTTTAAACCAAATCACATGTGTGTCGCTTGGTCAATTTGGAATACCAGAAAACTGAAAAGTGTTATCTCTCACTGTATGCACAGAAACAAGTTTCCATCGAAAGAAGAGAAATGCAAAGCACAACATTGTAAACTAATTCACATACATGTCGCCCGTTCAATTATTATAACAATAAAACTGAAAAGTGATCTATCACACTGTACAGTACAGAAACAAGTTTCCAACAGAAGAACAGAAAGGCAAAGCACTATTTGGTAAACTGAATTACATGTGTGTCGCTCACTCAATTAGGAATACAGGGAAACTGAAAAGCGATAAATCGAAATGTATGGCAAAGAAACAAGTTTTCATCGAAAGAACAGTAACGCAAAGCACAACTTTGTAAACT
Source organism: Meriones psammophilus (assembly GCA_036365155.1). Classification (NCBI taxonomy): domain Eukaryota; kingdom Metazoa; phylum Chordata; class Mammalia; order Rodentia; family Muridae; genus Meriones; species Meriones psammophilus. The sequence goes on from JAEOAE010003940.1 coordinate 23,370, forward strand.
AATACACATTTGTGTTTCCTGTTCAATTATTATAACAGGAAAACTGAAAAATGATATAACCCTAACCCTAAGCCTAAGCCCCTAACCCTAACCCTAACCCTAACCCTACCCTAACCCTAACCCTAACCTCACCCTCACCCTCACCCAAACCGTAACCCTAACCCTAACCCTAACCCTAATCCTAACCCTAACTTGTTCCTAACAGGAACAAGTTTCCAACGAAAGAACATAAACGCAAAGCACTACTTTGTAAACTAAATCACATGTGTGCCACTCGCTCAATTAGGAATACAGGAAAACTGAAAAGAGACATAACCCATTGTACAGCACAGGAACAATTTTCAAACGAAAGAACAGAAAATCAAAGCACTACTTTTAAACGGAATCACATGTGTGTCGCTCGCTCAATTAGGAATCCAGGAAAACTGAAAACTGTTATCTTGCACTGTACTGCACAGAAAAATGTTTCAATCGAATGAAGAGAAACGCAAAGCACAACTCTATAAACTAATTCACATACGTGTCGCCCGTACATTTATTATAACAGGAAAACTGAAAAGTGATATATCACACTGTACAGCACAGGAACAAGTTTCCATCAAAAGAACAGAAACACAAAGGACAACTTTGTAAACTAGTTCACATACATGTCGCCCATTCAATTATTATAACAGGAAAACTGAAAAGTGATATATCACACTGTACAGCACAGACACAAGTTTCCAACAGAAGAACAGAAACGCAAAGCACTACTTTGTAAACTAAATCACATGTGTGTCGCTCACTCAATTAGGAATACAGGGAAACTGAAAAGCGATAAATCGAAATGTATGGCAAAGAAATAAGTTTTCATCGAAAGAACAGAAACGCAAAGCACAACTTTGGAAACTAATACACATTCGTGTCGCCTGTTCAATTATTATAACAGGAAAACTGAAAAATGATATAACCCGAACCCTAAGCCTAAGCTCCTAACCCTAACCCTCACCCTAAACCTAACCCTAATCCTAACCCTACCCTAACCCTAAACCTCACCCTCACCCTAACCCTAACCCTAACCCTAACCCTAACCCTAACCCTAACGCTAATCCTAACCCTAACTTGTTCCTAACAGGAACAAGTTTCCAACGAAAGAACATAAACGCAAAGCACTACTTTGTAAACTAAATCACATGTGTGCCACTCGCTCAATTAGGAATACAGGAAAACTGAAAAGAGACATAACGCATTGTACAGCACAGGAACAATTTTCAAACGAAAGAACAGAAAAACAAAGCACTACTTTTAAACGGAATCACATGTGTGTCGCTCGCTCAATTAGGAATACAGGAAAAATGAAAATTGTTATCTTGGACAGTACTGCACAGAAAAAAGTTTTCATCGAATGCAGAGAAATGCAAAGCACAACTTTGTAAACTAATTCACATATGTGTCGCCAGTTCAGTTATTATAACAGGAAAACTAAAAAGTGATATAACCCTAAGCCTAATCCTAAGCCCCTAACACTAAGCCCCTAACCCTAAGCCTAACCCTAACCCTAACAAGAACCCTAACCCCTAACAATAACCCTAACCCTAACCCTTACACTTGCCTAACCCTAACCCTAACCCTAACTTGGTCCAAACAGGAACAAGTTTCCAATGAAAGAACAAAAACACAAAGCACTACTTTGTAAACTAAATCACATGTGTGCCACTAGCTCAATTAGGAATACAGGAAAACTGAAAAGTCATATAACACACTGTACAGCACAGGAACAAGTTTTGAACGAAAGAACAGAAAAGCAAAGCAATACTTTTAAACGGAATCACATGTGTGTCGCTCGCTCAATTAGGAATCCAGGAAAACTGAAAAGTGTTATTTCACACTATTCGGGACACAAACAAATTTCCATCGAAAGAAGAGAAACGCAAAGCACAACTTTGTATTCTAATTCACCTACGTGTTGCCCGTACATTTATTATAACAGGAAAACTGAAAAGTGATATATCACACTGTACAGCACAGGAACAAGTTTCCGTCGAAAGAACAGAAACACAAAGGACAACTTTGTAAACTAGTTCACATACATGTCGCCCATTGAATTATTATAACAGGAAAACGGAAAAGTGATATATCACACTGTACAGCACAGACACAAGTTTCCAACAGAAGAACAGATACGCAAAGCACTACTTTGTAAACTAAATCACATGTGTGTCGCTCACTCAATTAGGAATACAGGGAAACTGAAAAGCGATAAATCGAAATGTATGGCAAAGAAACAAGTTTTCATCAAAAGAACAGAAACGCAAAGAACAACTTTGTGAACTAATACACATTTGTGTCGCCTGTTCAATTATTATAACAGGAAAACTGAAAAATGATATAACCCTAACCCTAAGCCTAAGCCCTAACCCTAACCCTAACCCTAACCCAACCCTAACCCTAAACCTAACCCTCACCCTCACCCTCACCCAAACCCTAACTCTAACCCTAACCCTAACCCTAATCCTAACCCTAACTTGTTCCTAAAAGGAACAAGTTTCCAACGAAAGAACATAAACGCAAATCACTACTTTGTAAACTAAATCACATGTGTGCCACTCGCTCAATTAGGAATACAGGAAAACTGAAAAGAGACATAACGCATTGTACAGCACAGGAACAATTTTCAAACGAAAGAACAGAAAAGCAAAGAACTACTTTTAAATGGAATCACATTTGTGTCGCTCGCTCAATTAGGAATACAGGAAAAGTGAAAAGTGTTATCTCACACTGTATGGCACAGAAACAAGTTTCCATCGAAAGAACAGAAATGCAAAGCACAACTTTGTAAACGAATTCACATATGTGTCGCCCGTTCAATTATTATAACAGGAAAACTGAAAAGTGATATATCGAACTGTACAGCACAGGAACAAGTTTCCATCGAAAGAACAGAAACGCAAAGCACAACTTTGTAAACTAATTCACATAAGTGTCGCGCATTCAATTATTATAACAGGAAAACTGAAAAGTGATATATCACAGTTTACAGCAAAGAAACAAGTTTCCAATAGAAGAACAGAAATGCAAAGCAATACTTTGTTAACTAAATCACATGTGCGTCACTTGCTCAATTAGGAATACAGGACAACTGAAAAGCGATATATCGAAATGTACGGCAAAGAAACAAGTTTTCATCGAAAGAACAGAAACGCAAAGCACAACTTTGTAAACTAATACACATTCGTGTCGCCTGTTCAATTATTATAACAGGAAAACTGAAAAATGATATAACCCTAACCCTAAGCCTAAGCCCCTAACCCTAACCCTAACCCTAACCCTAGACTAACCCTAACCTCACCCTCACCCTAACCCTAACCCTAACCCTAACCCTAACCCTAACTCTAACCCTAACTTGTTCCTAACAAGTTTCCAACGAAAGAACATAAACGCAAAGCACTTCTTTGTAAACTAAGTCACATGTGTGCCACTCGCTCAATTAGGAATACAGGAAAACTGAAAAGTGATATAATGCACTGTACAGCACACGAATAAGTTTCGAACGAAAGAATAGAAAAGCAAAGCACTACTTTTAATTGGAATCACATGTGTGTCGCTCGGTCAATTAGGAATGAAAGACTCCAGCTAGAGCCTCTCTAGAAGGGGAGACCCCGCTTCCCAAGGAACAAGGAGACCAGCCTTAGGATGCAAGCCGCAAGAGGTTTATTTCGATACATGGGTACCCGGGGCCACCAAGCCTATCGGAGGACTTACGCGCCCTCTGGGTGTAAAGCTGGGGTTTTTATAGGTCTGCAGAGCAGAGGCACGCTTACAGAAGTGAAAAGCATGGTTACAGTGAGCTGATTGGTACATTTAAATGAGACCACAATTTGCGTCAGAGTTTGGCATGGACACCAAGATACCAGGAACTGGATGGTCGGAACGGTCATGATGACCCCCTTAACTTGTGCCACCTGTTGTTTTTCTCAGATCTCCTATCTCAGCTGGAACAGTTCCACAGATGTGGGGGGTTAACACAAGTTGTTTCTTAGCTCAACTGGGGCAGCCTGACCGCAGATATCCCGAGGGGGCGGCACAGCCTGGTTTCTCAGTAATTTTCCAGTTCCCCACCTAGCCTACAGAGTTTCTCAAAACAGGGGTGTATCACAAAATGGCTTTAGCTATGTTTAACTTAAGGTGAGGCTGCGGGGTCTTTCATTTCCCCATTTTTCTTCTAACTTAGAATGGAATCTTCCATTCTAGGGCCTAGGGAGAGTCAGTTTTTGTCCCCTACTGTCTGAACTGATGATACTGCTGGGTTAACACCAACGCCTGTATGACAGAGAGCCGGTCTTTCATAAACTGGATCAGTTGGTTTAGGATACAAGGCCCGAAGGACAGAATCAAGAGGATCACAATTAGAGGGCCCATGAGGGAGGAGACGACAGTGGTGAACCAGGGGGCTTTATTGAACCAGCTCTCGTACCAGTTTTGTCCCTCCTTGAAGAGTTTTTCTCTCTGGCTAAGTCTCAGGTTGGGAGGAGGGGGCCCTCAGGTTTGGTAATACTGAGTTAGGCCCGACGGTTACCTTGGGCCTATCGAGAATCAGCTGGAGGCGTATTATTCCTCCCTGGTTTCCAATTGTCCAGAGGTGCAACCCGAATTCTCTTTCACGTAACCATCCCTCTTTATATTTTTTTCCTTTGTCGGTAAAGGTAAGAATAAGCTGATTACAGGGTTTGGGAACAGGACGGGGGTCATCTGTATTGACTGCCCATAAACAGTTGTCAAACTGGGGGTCTCTAGTAAGCTGGATAAGCCCGGTTGAGGTAGGCTTCCAGTCAGTGGCGAACTCCTCACATCCCCATTCTGCACAATAGAGGTCAGTCCTGGTCCCACAATGTTCCCGTCGCCAAGGAGAGTCAGAAGGGGAGGGGCACATATAGAAGTGTACTTTGTGGTTTTCAGTCATGTGTCTGGCCCTGGAATGTGATGGCATGGCCTTAGCTAAATCGAAACTTAGTTCAGGGAACCAGGTGTACGGGGGAGCCATCTTGGAAGTTTTGTTAAGAGGGACACCGAATTCATCTAGCAGGACCCAAGTCGAGTTTACAAGAATGTGGGGACTGGAGTGTGACAGAGGAAACAGGAGGAGAAAGAGTATCAAACTCGGGTGAGTCTTATCTTTAGTGAGTTCCGGGTGCGATGAAGTTTCCGGACGAGGCTGGAGTCTGATCTCTTTCTGTGTCACGATGGGCTGCTTTGACGTGGGAGGCGTGTACCCACGCTGCGATACCGTCTACCTTAAGGGCTGTGGGTGTCGTCAGCAGTACGGTGTAGGGTCCCTTCCAGGTTAGGTTCCGGATCTGATGTCGTCCTACCCAGACCACGTCCCCGACCTGGAACCGATGTGGTACCGCAGGTTGATTTAGCTGTCCTTGGTACGCAGCTGCCAGTGGTTTCCAGACCTCCCGTTGTACGATTTGCAGAGCCTGCAAATGAGCTTGGAGAGAAGGCGTATCAGCAAAAGAGGCTATGTCAGAGTCAAAGAAATGGGCAGCTGGTGGTGGGGCAGCATAAAGGATTTCGAAAGGAGTGAGTCCATGAGGGCCCGGTGTATTTCGGGCCCGATACAATGCTAGAGGAAGGAGGGTCACCCAGTCTCTAGTGCCGGTTGCAAGGATCAATTTGGTTAAAGTCTCCTTAATAGTTCTATTCATACGCTCTACCTGTCCTGAACTCTGGGGGCGGTACGCACAGTGTAATTTCCAATCAATCCCCAGTAATGTGGCCACCGACTGACTTACCTGGGAGATGAAAGCAGGGCCGTTGTCGGAGCCCAGTGCCTGTGGCATACCATACCTGGGGAAAATTTCTTCTAAAAGCTTTTTGGTGACGACTCTGGCAGTTTCATGTTTGGTAGGGTAGGCCTCTACCCATCCAGAGAAAGTGTCCACAAATACCAGTAAGAACCAGTATCCATAGAGTCCAGGTTTTGCCTCAGTGAAGTCAATTTCCCAATGGGTACCAGGGCGTTGTCCTCGGACCCTGGTCCCTGAACCTATCTTTTTACGGCGTGCATTTACGCGGGTGCACGCCGTGCACTTTTCAGTCACTTGTTGTAGAATCTTGTCTCTTTCCAGAAAATAGTGGGAGCTTTCTTCCCTTTCTAGGAGGGTTTTCATTTTTCTGGAACTAAGGTGGGTCAATTGGTGGAGGTACTTAATCAGGTCTCGAGTCTGTTGTAATGGCCACACAGGCTTTCCTTTAAAAGTCCAAAACCCCCGCTCAGGACAGTAAGTAGCCCCCATTTTTCTTAGGAGAATTTGGTCTTCCTCACTATAATGGAAGGGGGGTTTTCGAAGGGGGGAAAAATCTGCCTCGGCCGGCTTCATAGCCAGAAGCTGGGAGATGTCTGAGTTCCTTCGCATTGCCACTTCCCAGGCAGTTACATCCGCCAAGCGGTTGCCTCTAGCTTCCGGGCTGTCTCCCTTTTGGTGGCTGGGGCAATGGATGATGCTCAATTTTGAGGGCAAAAACAACGCTTCAAGTAGGGCCAATATTTCAGTTTTATTTTTGATTTGTTTTCCTTCAGAGGTAAGCAACCCTCTTCTCCGATATATCTCCCCATGGATGTGAGCAGTGGCAAAGGCATAGCGGCTATCGGTATAAATGTTGAGCTTCTTACCTTCTGCCATCCGGAGAGCCTGGGTTAGGGCGATGAGTTCAGCCCGCTGTGCCGAAGTGCCAGGTGGTAGGGCCTTAGTCCAAATTACCCTAGTTTCGGTAGTAATCGCGGCCCCCGCTCTCCATTCTCCATTGTCCAGAAAGCTGCTCCCGTCGGTGTACCAGGTGAAGTCGGCGTCAGGGAGGGGCTGGTCAGTCAGGTCAGGCCAGGTGCCATGTACTTCTGCAAGTATCTGGAGACAGTCATGAGTTTCTGGACCTTCTGGTAGGGGAAGCAGTGTTGCCGGGTTAAGGGCTACCATGGGACCGAAATTTACTTGGTCAGTGTCCAGCAGTAGAGCCTGGTAGTGGGTCATGCAGGCATTGGAAAGCCATCAGCCCGGAGTTTGTTTAACCAGGGCTTCCACCGCATGAGGAGCCAGAACCGTTATTGGTTGTCCCATAGTCAGCTTGCCAGAGTCTTTAATCATGAGGACAATTGCTGCCACCATCCTCAAACAAGGGGGCCATCCTGAGGCCACTGGGTCTAGTTTCTTGGACAGGTAGGCAAGCGGGTGCCTCCATGGTCCAAGTTTTTGAGTCAGGACTCCTTTAGCATATCCCTGTTTCTCATCCACAAACAGCTCAAAGGGCTTGTTTAAGTCTGGAAGCCCCAACACAGGGGAAGTCAGCAGGGCCTCTTTTATAGCTGCATAGGCTCTCTGCTGCTCATCCCCCCATGTAAAGAAAGTCCCTTGTTTGGTGAGTGGGTAAAGCGGCACAGCCATCTCCGCGAATCCTGGGATCCAAAGGCGGCAAAACCCCACAGTATCCAGGAACTCTCTTAATTGTCTCGGGCTTTTGGGCACCGGAATTTTTAGAATTGTCTGTTTCCGTGCCTTTGTCAACCATCTTTGTCCATCCCTGATCTGATAGCCCAAGTATATGACCTGCCTCTGACATATTTGGGCCTTTTTAGCTGAGGCCCGGTATCCTAGAGTTTCCAAAGTCCTCAAGAGGGCCTTTGTTCCCTCCTTACATTTTTCCTCAGTTTCTGAAGCCAGGAGGAGGTCATCCACATATTGGAGCAAGATTAAAGCAGGGTGATGAACCCTAAAATCGGCTAGGTCCCGGTGCAATGCCTCATCAAATAAGGTGGCGCTATTTTTGAACCCCTGTGGGAGTCTGGTCCAAGTAAGCTGACTCGATATTCCCAATTCTGGATCCTTCCACTCAAAGGCAAAAATGGTCTGACTCTGAGGGTGGAGCCTCAGACAAAAGAATGCATCCTTAAGGTCTAATACCGTATACCAGGTGCACCTTGGAGGAAGCCCAGTTAACAAATTATATGGGTTGGGAACTGTAGGGTGTATATCCTCCACCCTTTTGTTGACTTCTCTCAAGTCCTGTACCGGGCGGTAGTCTTCTGTCCCTGGCTTTTTGACCGGAAGGAGAGGCGTATTCCAGGGGGATTGACAAGGTATTAAAATGCCCTGATCTAAAAGCCTCCGAATGTGAGGCCTATTTCCTTGGTAGGCTTCATGCGACATTGGATATTGTTTAATGGAAACGGGAGTTGCTGACGCTTTTAGAGTGACCACCAGGGGTGGCTGGTGAATTGTGAGACCCATTCCTCCCGTTTCCGCCCAAGCTAGGGGGAACTTTTCTAGCCAGACAGTCATTTCTTGCTGGCAAGGCTTTTTAGGCTCATGAAGTCGGTATTCATCTTCCAGGTTTATATTTAACACATGCAAAGGCTGTCCCTGAGGCCCAGTAATATGGGCCTTAGTCCCCTCAAAGTGGATTTGTGCCCTAAGTTTCATTGATAGATCTCTTCCCAACAGAGGATAAGGGCAATCAGGAACATGTAAAAAGGAGTGAGTCACCTTACCGGTGGCAAGTTGTACTCTTCTTTCAGTGGTCCATCGGTACCTCTTTCCTCCGGTGGCTCCTTGAACCCACGCCGATTTGTCAGTCAAGGGTCCCGGTGAGTTGGTGAGCACCGAATGCTGGGCTCCGGTGTCCACCAGGAAGGTGACGGGTTGCCCCCCCACATTAAGTGTTATCCTGGGTTCAGGGGGAGGCTCCTGACCCCGACCTCCCTAGTCTTCCAGGTTTAACAGGGTGGCCTGGGGTTTAGGCTTTCGTGGCCCTCTTGGGTTCTTTGGGCAGTCTCGGGCCCAATGTCCTTTTTCCTTGCAGTAGGCACATTGATCTTTGTCTAGTCGTGGACCCCTGCGGTCTCCCAGGCCCTGCCTACCCTGTCTCTGCCCTGTCACTACTGTGGCCAGTAACTTGCTAAATTCCCTATTCCTCTTATGTTCTCTAACATTCTCTCTTTCCCCTGCTTCTCTTCTCAGCCTTTCATCTCTTTCTTCCTGTGTTTCCCTCTTATTAAAAATCCGCTCTGCCTCCTTCAATAAATCCTGTACTGTACTTTCTCTTAAGTTTTCAAGCCTCTCTAACTTCTTTCTAATATCTGGGGCAGACTGCCAGATGAAGGACATGGCTATGTTGGTTGCCTGATCTGGGTCTTCTGGATTGTAGGGAGTGTACATACGGTATGCCTCCTTGAGTCGTTCTAGAAAAGCGGAGGGGGATTCCTCAGGTTTCTGGGTTACTAACTTAACCTGAGCCAAATTAGTAGGGCGCCTTGCAGCCCCACGGAGACCCGCTATAAGCAACTGGCGATAGAGACGTAGGTGTTCCCTACCACGCTCAGTGGAGAAGTCCCAAATAGGTTGTTCCAAAGGAAAGGCGGCATCTATTCTGTTTGGCAGTTGGGTGGGTTGTCCATTGTCTCCTGGGACATACTTTGCGTGCTTCCAGGACGACCCGCTGTTTTTCCTCGGTGGTCAATAGTGTCTGGATCAACTGTTGGCAATCGTCCCAGGTTGGCTGATGGGTCACTAGAATAGAGTCGATCAGTGCTGTGAGCCTAGAAGGGTCCTTTGAAAAAGCGGGGTATTATTTTTCCAATTGTATAAGTCAGACGCAGAAAAGGGCCAGTATTGGAGTTGGCGGTCAGGCCCCGTCCGCAACGGAAATGCCGGAGAGGAGGGATCGAGAGGGGCTTCCCGACGCCCCCTCAATCGTCCCGCCACCGGGGATGAGGTAAGTTCTTCCTGGGGTTCTCGTTTGGTGGCTGCCCCCTCTGGTTCCCGAACTGGGTCTGGGTTTCTGTAAGGAGGGGGCTGTTCAGTCAAAAGGTCCAGAAGAGGGCCATCATCTGCCGGCAGTACCGGGGGTGTCTTCTTACGTCTGGAGGTCTCCTGTGGAGCTGGTTTTGTGAGGACTGGGTAAAGTGTAGAGTTAACCGGGGTTGGAACTAGCGGGGGAGGAAAGGAGGGGGCAGACAGGGTGGGTTTCGGGCAAGGGGAAAGGAGGAAAGGCTTCACCCATGGTGGGGGTCTTTGACCAGAGATTCCCATGTGATGATATAGGGAACCTGGTCAGGATGTCCATGGGGTCCAGGATCCATGACTTTAGATTTTACCTATAAAATAATTTCTAGGTTAAAGGTGCCATCTCGTGGCCAGCCCACGTCAAGGGTTGGCCACTCAGATGAACAGAAGATGTCCCACTTTCCCTTTCCCACCTCCACCAAAAGGTTGTGAGCGATGTGACGAACTTCCTTGAAGTGCTGTAAAGTTAAACTTTTGGGAGTAGTGATAGTTTGTCCCATATTTTCAGATAGATAGAAAACACTTATTACACTTACTACAAAAATTAGACAGACAAAACACGACACAAGCCGCGCGGCATGATATCGACGCAAAACTGAGAGCCAAAATTCAGATGGAGGCTGTGTTGGAGGTCCAGTTCCTCCATCTCCCAAATGAAGCACGTAGCCTTCGGACAGGGACGAAGCCCCGAAAAGTCCGGATTGGCTCGTGCTTCCAAACAGAACGGAGCGGAGAAATCGGCTCCCTCCCCACCAAATGGGAACAGAAAAATCAGCTCCCTACAAACACTCCTGAGACGTCTTGTCTGTCTGATTTTTGTAGTAAGTGTAATAAGTGTTTCCTATCTATCTGAAAGAAAAATGGGACAAACTGTCACTACTCCCAAAAGTTTAACTTTATAGCAAAAGAGCACGGGGGAGGAGAGAGGCCCAGCCAGGAAGCAGGTTCAGGACCTGCGGGGGAGGTAAGCTACAGTAGAGCTCACAAGGGAGCCAAGGGAGTAGGCAAGGCTCATGGGCTTGCTGGGTGAAAGTCCTCAGACATGGCTAGGCGGGGATTGGCACCGTAGCTGCTCCATGATAGGAGCTGCTCTGGCTGCTGAGAGTGAGGAAAAACTCCTCCCCCTTGCCTTTATGCCATCTTAGCAGGGAAGTAGGCAGCAAGAGCTCACCACGCACTCTTGCTCCTCTCTTCCCTCCTCCCACCTAGGGGGCTTGCAACATACAGATCAAACAGTAATTTAGAAAAAAATTGCACTTGCTGTAATGTTTAGAATTACAGCTGAGTCTGTCTGTTTAAATATATGGCCATTATATAATTGTTTTCAACTGGTCTTAAATGGTTGATATGATAAAAAAATAATTGGGTATGTTTTAAGGTTAAATTCAAAATTTTGTTTTAAACACAAATATGTGTCTATGTGTTTGTAGGGTCTATAAAGGCATATGATTAAATAACAACAATGTAAATTGCCACATGGTGTGGCTCAGGAAAAAAAAAAAAAACAAAGGTTGCAAAATCTCTGAGTCAAAATGATTTTATTTCCTTTTAGGATAAGAAGAAAGTCTTATTCTAAGTTGATATTGATTCTGAAAATTAGGTTGTTTTCACTGATAAATTCTGGTTTTAAAATCTGGTTTTGATTTTAAAGATTATGCCTTGTGACTTCTCTCTTACAAAAGGGGTACTTTGTTTTAATATTGCAAAAACGGGTTTTAAAAATGTTTAAATGTTTAAGGCTGTAAAATGTTTAAAGTTTATCAGGCATTTGGGTATGACAATGATTTTGGGTATTTTATTAATTTTACTAAATAAAACCCTGCGAATTATTTGTGCTAACTGAAAAAAATTGCAGTTTTTAAAACGTATCTTGTGGAGAGCTGTTTGTTTGTTAAGCTGATTTGTGACCATCTTATCCGCTACAGAAAAGTTATTTAAAAAAATTGGCAGTTTCAAAACTCCTCTTTATAGTAATGTATAGAAAGCAAATCAGACGTAGACTCTGGGCTTCTGCAGGATTATGTCAAAATGGAAAGGATTTTAATGAGAGTTTTTATGTTGTCTGGAAAACAAGAAAGTAAGCATGTCTGGGTAAGCCAGAAAAAGAAAGCTAGGAACCTGAAGGTATGGAATGTTGCAGAAGGTTAGTGGATGTGTTATAAAAAGCCAGAGAATTAATAAGGGAAAAATTCTAGCTGATAGGTTTGGTATGGCTAAAGTAATTCTTACAGTTTAAAATTATTCTGTTATGCAGTTGTTACTAAAGCTTGTTTGATCACTGGGAACTTTTGGTTATGGGGGATTATGGATGCTCCACAGTGTTTGCTGTATCAGCAACAGCCCTAATGGCTATTTTTGGTATTGTCAGTCATAGCCTGTGCTAACACATGGCTAGCTGCCATGATGGTTCAGGGATAGAGAGCACATAAAGCTGTAGTTTTGCTGCCATGTTTGTTTAGGGCTTCCAGCTGAGTTCGGTTGCATGTGGCCAGCGCCATGATGGTTCGGAGATAAAGAGGATGGAAACATGAGTTTACCACCATTTTGTTTAGGTCTCTCAGTTATGTTCAGTCCTCTGATTAGTGTTAAGTGCAAAGCTTTTTACTGTTCAATTTTAATACAAAGTGGTAGGAGTAGCAAGATTTGCTAGCCCCTCTATAAACTGTATCTGATTAAAAGATTTGCTTTGATTTTAGTTCAGAAAGAGCAGATTTAAAGTCATGTTAAATACTGCAGTTGAGCCTTACCTAGTCTCCTTGTTCAAGTTTTTTTTAAGGTTAAGCCTAGGATGGGTAACTATAAAGTTTGCCTATTTGTCTTAAAATATATAGTTCTAAAACAAAGAGTAACTTAGATATGCTGGCCCTCAAGCTTATCAGAGATCTGATGAATATGGCATTTTAACATATGTAAGCTTATTGTGACAGAAAGTCCCAAAATCCTGGCAGTAGCTCCCCAAGGTCTCCGAGAAGATTTGGACAACAACAGATGACTGCAACTCTGGATTGAGTTATGCTAACCACTGGGCAATACCGCCCCAACTGGCCCACTGCTAGGGCCCAGCCTAAACTGTGGACAAAGCCGGGGACACCTGAAGAGCCATTGTCTCACATTGTGAGAGGCAAGGTGAGGTCAATCTCTCCTGTTCCTCTTTCCACAGCAGCAGTTTCTCATCTTATGTGCCTGGCAGAACTGCCTCTGTCCAGGATGCCGTGAGACAAAGGAGCCAGGGACTCTGCCTAGGTAATGGACTAACTAGTCATCCCTGTCATTTTGATTGGCACATGGATTGGTATAATTTATCCTTCTCAGGTCTCTGAACACCTTGACGGCTATGCTAAGCTTACAGTAGCTTTACAGCTAGAAAAAAGACAATTAGATTAACTGTTAGCTCATTGATCAGTTCATTAGCTAGAACCACAGAGTACTAGATCCCTTATTTAAAAGAAAGACAGGTTTTCCTTGCTCACAGGACTCATGTTAGTTGCCTGTTTCTTAAGATAAATAAATGGAGCCTATGTAGGGTCTGAGAATATAGGGGTTTAGGTTGTAAAAATCTAGAGTGTTATTATTTAGTTTAAAAAACTGTTTCAGGGTTAATAAATGCAAAAGATTAGAGAGTCTAAATATTTTTTTTTAAAAAAAGTATATGTTATCAAGAGATAAAAATATTTTAAAGCAGATTAAAATGAGAGATACTTTAAATCTCTCCCCTCTTTGCTACTGTTGTACTTATGTTATAAGATTTCAGAAGTTCAGAGTTTTGGCATTGATCAATAAAGTTCTGATAAGTTAATGGAGCATTAACTGCTTATTATTCAGTCACCAGGTTAAGATTTTAATTTCCTTTGGTTGGCTTCTGGAGATAGACTTAAAGGTGCTTCTCATTATTTTAAAAACATCTGTTTAATGTGTGTTCTGACCCAAAAGTCATAGCTTTTAGTATGGTATTCTTAATATCTGCCATTTTTGGGGTAGATTTTGACACCAGAAACATCTTAAAACCTATTCCTTCTAGTTGCTTTGTTAAAAAAAAAAAAGTCCAAGCATCCAGAGTTTAGTACTAAAGCCAATAAGGTATTTCTGCCTAACTTTCCATAAACATGGAAGTGAGAGCTAAAAGTATATGCAGAGTGTATAAAAATGGCCAAGCTCCATTCGTGGCAAATTACCAACAGCTATGCCCACAGAAAAAATGTTACTGTGGACACACTTAGGTTATGTATAAAGGTTACAAAAAAAAAAAAAAAAAAAAATCAGCTAACTGATACTCATTCAGTGGGATGCAGTTTTACCTGTTACTTTCAAAATGTTTAATTTGCTGATATGCTACTTTTCTGAGTATATTCTCTTTTGTGTACTAAAATTTCATATGAGTTTCAGGATGTGACCTGGATCTGGCATAGCTCAAAAGGATCGCAAATGAGATTTTCCCTGATCTTTCCTATTTAATAGACAAATTTTAACTTCTGTCTCTAGTCTGAATTTGTCTCAGCAGATTTTCACCTGGTTGACTCTGGGCTGCAAGCTGAAATCTGGACTTCCTGGAAACTGACATGATTGCTCCCTGCCTCTTCGGGTGGATCAATGAACCAGATGCTTGGGACTCCTTTATTGCCCAGCCTTTGACTGGCATTTCAGCCTCCCTAGCCCCTGATGCCTACTGTCCAACGGTCAGCTCGAAGAAGCTCCAGAAGACGGATCTATGCCCAAATCCCCCATAGCAGGCTGAAACCCTAAGTCAAAAGGGGCTCCCTGGCATTAGCTATTATCTTGGGCATCTGCTTACCTGAAATGGACACTAATATTGCAGCAACTGGGCTAAAAGCCTAGAGAGACCCTGTAATAGTTCTCCTTGGCTTAAAGAAAGACTCAGACAGAGACAGCAGTTCTTCGAGTCAGGAAAAAGCTGGTATGAGAGTTGGTTTAATAAAGCCGCCTGGTTCACCACCCTCATCTCCTCCCTCATGGGCCCCTTAATCATAATCCCCTGATTCTGTTATTTGGGCCTTGCATCCCAAATCGGCTGATCAAGTTCATGAAAGACCGCTCTCTGTCATACAAGCGCTGGTGTTAACCCGCAGTATCATCAGTTTAAACAGGAGACAGAAATTAACTCTCCCTAGGCCCTAGAATGAAAGATTCCACTCTAAGTTAGAAGAAAAAAGGGGGAATGAAAGACCCCGCCTCACCAAAAAGTTAGAAGCAGCTAATAGTTAATGTCATTTTGTACAGCACTGTTTTGAGAAACTCTGAAGGATACCACTGTTTTGAGAAATCTGTGAGCTAGGGGGAGGGAACTAGCTGAAGAGACCCAGCTGCTGGGGATATCATGTCACGCTGCCCCAGTTGAGCCAAAATCAATTTGTGCTGACCACGCATATGAGAAGTTTGTGAGACTGTTCCAGCTGAGATAGGGGCCCTAAGACAAATAGTGAGACTGTTCCAGCTGAGATAGGAGCCCTAAGACAAACAACAGGTGGCGGTCCCAAGATTGAGAGTCATCATGACCTTTCTGAACACCCAGTTCCTGATATCATGGTGTCCCTGCCAAACTCTGACTCAAGTTGTGGTCTCATTTAAATGTACCAATCAGCTCCCTGTAACTATACTTCTGGCACCTGTACCCGCGCTTTTGGTCTGAGACCCTATAAAAAGCCCAGCTTTCCCCTCATGGGGCGTGCAAAGTCCTCTGAGAGACTTTGTCGCCCCAGGTACCTGTGTATCAAAATAAAGCCTCTTGCTGTTTGCATCCGAATTGGTCTCGTTGATCCTTGGGAGGGGTCTCCTGACGGAAGACACCATCAGAGACTTTCACTTAAAAGCGATATATCGAAATGTACTGCAAAGAAACAAGTTTTCATCGAAAGAACGGAAACGCAAAGCACAACTTTGTAAACTAATTCACATACGTGTCGCGCGTTCAATTATTATAACAGGAAAACTGAAAAGTGATATATCACACTGTACAGCACAGGAACCTACTTCCATCGAAAAGAACAAAACGAAAAGCACAACTTTGTAAACTAATTCACATACGTGACGCCTGTTCAATTATAATAACAGGAAAACTGAAAAGTGATATATCACACTGTACACCACAGAAACAAGTTTCCAACAGAAGAACAAAACACAAAGCACTACTTTGTAAACTAAATCACATGTGTGTCGCACACTCAATTACGAATACAGGGAAACTGAAAAGCAATAAATCAAAATGTACGGCAAAGAAACAAGTTTTAATCGAAAGAACAGAAACGCAAAGCACAACTTTGTCAACTAATTCACATTTGTGTTGCCTGTTCAAGTATTATAACAGGAAAACTGAAAAGTGATATAACCCTAACGCTAAGTATAAGCCTCTAACCCTAACCCTAACCCTAACCCTAACCCTAACCCTAACCCTAACCCTAACTTGTTCCTAACAGGAACTTGTGCCTAACAGGAACAATTTTCCAACAAAAGAACATAAACACAAAGCACTACTTTGTAAACTAAATCACATGTGTGCCACTCTCTCAATTAGGA
The DNA here is from genome assembly GCA_036365155.1 of Meriones psammophilus. Taxonomy (NCBI): domain Eukaryota; kingdom Metazoa; phylum Chordata; class Mammalia; order Rodentia; family Muridae; genus Meriones; species Meriones psammophilus. The sequence goes on from JAEOAE010003940.1 coordinate 39,716, forward strand.
ATACAGGAAAACTGAAAATAAATATAATGCACTGTACAGCACAGGAACAAGTTTCGAACGAAAGAACAGAAAAGCAAAGCACTACTTTTAAACAGAATCACTATGTGTGTCGCTCGCTCAATTAGGAATACAGGAAAACTGAAAATGTTATCTCGCACTGTAAGGCACAGAAACAAGTTTCCATCGAAAGAACAGAAATGCAAAAGCACAACTTTGAAAACTAATTCACATATGTGTCGCCTGTTCAATTATTATAACATGAAAACTGAAAAGTGATATAACCTCACCCTAACCCTAAGCCCCTAAACCTAACCCTAACCCTAACCCTAACCCTAACCCTACCCTACCCTAACCCTCACCCTAACCCTAACCCGAACCCTAACCCTAATCCTAACCCTAACTTGTTCCTAACATACGTGTCGCCCGTATATTTATTATAACAGGAAAACTGAAAATTGATATATCACACTGTACAGCACATAAACAAGTTTCCAAAAGAAGAACAGGAACGGAAAGCACTACTTTGTAAACTAAATCACATTTGTGTCGCTCACTCAATTAGGAATACAGGGAAAGTGAAAAGCAATAAATCGAACTGTACAGCACAGGAACCTGCTTCCATCGAAAGAACAGAAACGAAAAGCACAACTTTGTAAACTAATTCACATACGTGTCGTCCGTTCAATTATTATAACAGGAAAACTGAAAAGTGATATAACCCTAATCCTAACCCTATGCCCCTAACTCTAAACCTAAGCCTAACCCTCACCCCTAACTCTAAACCTAACCCTAACCCTAACCCTAACCCTAACTTGTTCCTAACAGGAAAAGTTTCCAACCAAAGAGTATAAACGCAAAGCACTTCTTTGTAAACTAAGTCACATGTGGGCCACCCTCTCAATTAGGAATACAGGAAAACTGAAAAGAGATATAACACAGTGTACATCACAGGAACAAGTTTCGAACGAAAGAACAGAAAAGCAAAGCACTACTTTTAAACGGAATCACATGTGTCTCACTCGCTCAATTAGGAATACAGGAAAATTTAAAAGTGTTATCTAGCACCGTACCGCACAGAAACAAGTTTCCATCGAAAGAACAGAAATGGAAATCACTGCTGTGTAAACTAAATCACATGTGTGCCACTCGCTCAATTAGGAATAGAGGAAAACTGAAAAGAGATATAACGCACTGTACAGCACAGGAACAAGTTTTGAAAGAAAGAACAGAAAAGCAAAGCACTACTTTTAAACGGAATCACATGTGTGTCACTCGCTCAATGAGGAACAAGAAACTGAAAAGTGTTATCTCGCACTTTCCAGCACAGAAACAAGTTTCCATTGAAAGAAGAGAAATGCAAAGCACAACTTTGTAAACTAATTCACATACGTGTCGCCCGTACATTTATTATAACAGGGAAACTGAAAAGAGATATATCACACTGTACAGCACAGAAACAAGTTTCCAAAGAAGAACAGAAACGCAAAGCACTACTTTGTAAACTAAATCACATTTGTTTCGCTCACCCAATTCGGAATACAGGGAAACTGAAAAGCAATAAATCGAACTGTACAGCACAGGAACCTGCTTCCATCGAAAGAACAGAAACGAAAAGCACAACTTTGTAAACTAATTCACATACGTGTCGTCCGTTCAATTATTATAAGAGGAAAACTGAAAAGTGATATAACCCTAACCCTAACCCTAACCCCCTAAACCTAACACTAACCCTAACCCTAACCCTAACCCTAACGATAGCCCTAACCTTAACCCTAAGCCCTAACCCTAACCCTAACCCTCACCCTAACCCTAAGCCCCTAACTCTAACTATAACCCTAACCCTAACCTAACCCTAACAAGTTTCCAAAGAAAGAACATAAATGTAAAGCACTACTTTGTAAACTAAATCACATGTGTGCCACTCTCTCAATTAGGAATACAGGAAAACTCAAAAGTGATATATCTAAAAGGAAGCTTGATGGTGTTCAATCAGAGGATTGACCTCATGCAGGAGCAAATTGATACCCTATGGCAAAACACTCAACTCGGGTGTCAATGAAAATATGCTGGACTTGGAGTCACTAGCATATAACATGAGAATTTTTCCTGTGCTGCAAATCTGTCTAAACAATTGTCGAGCTATATTTTAGGTAAGTGGACTGGAGAATTCGATACTACGATGGAGCAGCTGAGTGGCCATTGTCACAGTAAATTCTACCAGAGTGGACACAGGACTAGCCACAGGATTATCATCATGGATTGCTGCAGCCATGAATCATCTGAAGGAATGGGCGGGCATGGGAGCGTTAGCAGGCCTTCTGGTATTGGTCTCCTTGGTTTGCCTGTGGTATATATATGCAAGATTAGAGTCTCACAACAGTGTGATGCAGCCATGATCATTCAGGCCTTTACAGCCATTAAACCAGGACATTCTCCCAAG
>JAEOAE010002169.1:0-41921 GCA_036365155.1 Meriones psammophilus
TATATATATATATATATATAGTTCACGTACTAGACAGGCAGAATGCTTCAACATCGTTGTATGAATGAGTGCCGTTGAATAAAAGACTCCGACACCCCATGTTCTAAATGCCTGTATTCTTTGCGGGTGCCACTCGCTCCCTTGACATCATTCGAAGAAGCATCTGTTCGAATCATACATATGTATACATTAAGTGAGAGAGATACTCACAGAAGCGCCTCGACGTTGAAGGGATGAGCCATGGGGATTCCTGCGCTGGCCGTTAACAGAAGGGACGGACGAACGGCGAAGAAACGATGAACTAAATGCAGTTCAGTCGGGTATACACACCAAGACATGCACAGAAGAAGGTTTCTTTGATAGACTTCATTGAAGAAGAAGAAATGGAGACAGATGTTTCTCTCTGAGGAAAATTACAGGCGCAGATTTATGATACCCGGCTTTCGCGTACCCAAGACTCAGGTTTTTTTTATATGAGACAAGTTGACAATGCTGGGACCGTCCGTCTTCATGTAAATATAGACACAGGTGTGTATATACGCCACCTCAGTTCACCTGGCACGGTGAACGGTTGGTGGAAGATTGCTCCTTCAAACAAGAGCTATAAGCATATGCCTGTTACTCCATGTGACAAGGTATCTCCTGTAGAACTACAGGGCTGTTCTAGCAATATGGAGGTCACCCACGAGGCGGCAACAGACACTTCACATTGGCTTTTTTTCCAGCTACTGGCGTGAGGGTTGAAGAAGGCATGTCAGTAACGCTGTCGTTTCTTGAAGGAAATAGAACAACTCCTCCTTCTCCTCTTCCAGTTGACAACAAGCGCCGCAGAGGAGACTTCCTACCTGACGTACACGACGACTGAGTCGCGGTAACCATAGACATCCTGCTGCTGCTGTTTCTTCTCCCCTGTGCATGCCTTCTTCTCTTCTTGCCGGTGATGGCGGCAGTTCTGGAGCCAGAGACACTCCCTCCGAGTTCACTGGCACCCCTCTCGGCTGTGGTCTCTTTGAAGGTCGCGTCTTCTGCAAGTGCTGCTGCTCTGGCTGCAACGCGGCGAAGAACCAACACTGTGTAGTGATTTGATGGAGAAAACAAACAAAGACGCGTCGCTGCGGCTGCTGCTGGGAAACCTCATGATGAGGGGAAAGTGCAGCAGGATATGTCGACGCTCAGAGAAGGAAAGGCTGCCAGGAAAGTACACCGGCGTGCAGTTGTTGCAGGCATCCCAGCAGCAGCAGTGCCCCGGATGTCGGTAAACATGCCAGCAACTGCCCGTCGGGCAAACTTCAAATCCGCGAACAGCTGCGGCATGTCGAAACATCGTCACACTGAAGCCAATGCGTCGACTCTGCGACTGTGTGAAGACACTGCAAATAACAAACGCAGGGGATACTCTTGCCTCCACTACCTACACTGTTCCTCATCTCCTGCTACTCGGCGTACTGCTACTGCTACTTCTACTACTGCTATTGCCAGTGCTATTACTGCTACTCCTCCTACTACTTCTACTACTACTATTACTACTGCTGCTACTATAACTGCTACTGCTGTTGGTGCCCGCTGCCTTTACTCCTACTCCTACTATTGGTGGCATTGCAATTGCTGCTGCTCTAAGGCATACTGCTATGACGCGTACTGCTATGACAGCATTGCTGCTATGACGCGTACTGCTATTACTGCTACTGTTGTTGCTGCTACTACTGTTGTTGCTGCTACTGTTGTTACTCCTACTGCTATTACTGCTACTGTTGACACTGCTACTGTTGTGACCGCTACTAGTGCTACGACGACTGCTGCTTTTACTGACAGTCCTCTTAGGAAACCTGCGCGACTCGCCGACGACTATCACCCTGGCAAAGTAGAACACTAGTGGAGGGTGTTCTGAACGTCGACAAGTGGTTCTATGGCGTATGCATGCGTATGAATAAGAGTACATATGTGACCCTGCAATTTTTAACACTCTCCAGCCCTGTACTTCTGTTCTTCGACATCAACGCCATCACGTATTATACATCCACAATTTGTCCCCATCGTCTCATATTCGCCTTGTTCCACACGACAAACCTTTGGCTACTCCCACTATTACAACAACTACTACTACTGCTACAGCGACTTCTTCTTCTTCTATGACTGTGAGGCTGGGTCTCCTGGTCCCGACGACCTCGCACGACTACTAACACTCCTACTACTGCACCCAGCAGTGAGAAGGGCGGCAGCAACAGCTACCTTCCTGCAGGTGCTTCTATTGTTTTTTTATTAAAGGAAGCAACTGTCACAACAGTAACAGAAAAAAGTCTCTAACAGCAGCAGCAGCAGCGTTGCGAAGAGACTTACGATGGGACAGAAGGCCACATTCTCCCAGCTGTGTGTCCTTCCAGACGTCGACGATACAGACACGAAGCAGCAGCAGCAGCATCTGCTGCTGCTGTTTCCTATCCTGACAGCAGCAGGCACGTCTTTGGAGAGTAGTCTCCCATGCTGCTTCTAGTGCTGCAGCAGCAGTTTTTGCAGCCGCCGCCGCCGCCATCACCAGTTCTTCTCTGCCGTCTCCTGCAGATGACCTTTCTATCCCTTCTTCCGCAGAAGCAACAGTTCAGTAGCCTCGTTGTTCAAGCTCCTCTTCCTTGTGTTGCTGCTGTTGTAGCGCAGGTCAGGAAGTGAATGCTGCTGCGGAATGTTCTTCTTTTCTTCCTCAAAAAGAGGCCTGCTTCCGGAAAGTACAACTCGCAGAAACAAATGGTGTTTGCTGAAAGAAAACGACTGCTGTCCTCCACGCCTCTGACTGCAGGCGGCGCCCCCATTCCACGTCGAACACCTGCAGCTGTGTGAAGACACAAAAGTCATAGCAGCAACATCCAGCAGCAGTAGCAGCAGCAATGCAGAAGAAGCGATATCTAACGCAGCGGTAAGCAAATGGAGAAAACAGTATCTAACGCAGCAGCAGCAAATGCAGAAAAAGCAGTATCTAATGCAGCAGCGGTAGTATCTGTGGGAGCAGCATGAGCGGAAGCAGCGCGACCACATGCCTACCGCCATGGTCAAGCAACAGATGTAGCAGCGGTCAGAAAGTAACAGACAGCCCCCTGCGGAGGAGGAGGAGAGGATGAGAACATGGAAGGACAGAAGACGTCCTTGTGACGGCGGCGATAGTGAGGCGGAGATGTGCACGGAAGTGGAGAAGTGGCGTCGTACGCATCGGGCAATGGAGCAAAATCGTAGCCGACACATTTGAAATACTTCACACTCTTCTCCACAAGTGGTTTTCTGTACAAATCTACACGCTCACATATATACATCTGCATCTGAACTAGACGCAGTCCGCGCGAACATGCACATGTGCTGAGATACATTCCTTGGGTGGAGGAATCGCGTAGTCTACATGCGAACATGCACACAGCCCCTGTACCACGTGCTGATGCATGTGTGTATATCACATGTCTATTTCGATCCTTCTCTCCGCGAAAAATACGCCAGAACTCCCCTGCTGCTTCGTCTTTGTCTGAGACCCCACAAAGAACGATGATGCAGCACACGCGGACAAAAAGCAGAAGGAATTGACCAATACAAATGACACTTATGTGGAAGACACAGCATAACAAACAGTAGTACATTATCATCCATACACATAGTTAAACACGTATATACATATATACATGTGCAGCAACAGTCATCCAGGTACACAGAAGCGTGTTGTTGTATATATACACATGGAATGTCTGTGGGTTGTAGCGAGGGAGATGTACAGAGTTGTTCGGAGGAGGAAACGAAGAAGAGGCGTCTTTGAAAGGAGGCAGAGGCGGAGGGACCTTGTCCACTGGTGTCGTCGGCTTTGAACCTCTTCGAAATCCACGCCGAAAAGTGAAGTCCGTCGCGACTTCCTGCAGCGAGTAGCGCCCCATCGGGCGCGATATCGCCACAGCGCGGGTGAAGACAAATCTCGAAGACACACATGCAGCAGCTTTACAATTTTGAGCTGCTGCTCTTCTTCTTGCCCTCTTGTTCATTGCCACACCCCTCCAGCTCGGTTGCTGCGTCGACGGGAGACGGCGGGTTCTGCGGAAGTGTGGGGACGTCGGCTCTGCTGCGAACCAGCGTCTCGTCGACCGCCCTGCAGGAGCCCCAGGTGCAGAAAGCAACATCTACCTCGAGCGCATGCACACGTCTGAGCCGCTTGTCCTGTCGCCACCCTGCCATCCCGTCGTCGCTGCTAAGCCTCGAGATTCGTTCCTTTCTCTGGCTCTGCCTCTCTCACCAGCTCTGCCCTCTCTTTCGCTCACGAGGCGTCTGTCTGCTGCTGCTGATCGCGCACGTGGATATACTAGCGGATCCTTGCGATGAAACAGACACCACGACTTCAAGAAGACGAAGCGAAGAAGAAAAGAACAGACAAAGGAGTCAAAGAGACAGAAGACACAGAAGGAGGACAGCGGGTGACTCTCGACCTGCAGACAGAAAACTTGGTCGTACACGAGGCATGGTGCAGGCAAAAGCGCCAAGACACTAAAGAAGAAGAAGAGGAAAAAGGAAAACAACAGCAGCGCCGCGTTCATTTCAGGAAACGAAACTCTGCCTGCCCTCCTGCCACGTGAGACCCAGGAAGAGCTGCCATGCACTTCGACACGACGCCTCTATCCAGAGGGACAGAAATCTCGAGGAGAACGCTTTTGAGAAAGTGCCTGACAAATGAGAACAGCAATGGCTTCTCCAGGCCATGTTTGCTGCTACTGCACCCGCCTCTGTGCTACAGCTCGCTATGGGTGCAGCAGAGACGATCTCTCTCCATCCTGCCTACGCATATCGTCGACAGACATACATCTATACACAGAGGACACAGAGAGAGAAAGAAAAGAGAAAAAGACAGGAAGAGACCACGGCAGCGCGCAAGAAAAGATAATGTGTTCTTTGACAAATTTGACTCTTGTCTCTATGACTGCGGGTTCTTCTCATATCGTCACTGGACGTCGCAGAGGTGTGTGACCGGCTGCTGCAGCAGCGCGACGCCAGTGACTCTTTCATCGCGCAGAAGAGCACTTCCCCCAAGAAAAGATGTCTTCAGCAAAAGGAAAAGAACTCTTCCAGCCAGGCGAAAAGAAGTTTTTCGATGAAAAAAACTCTTCTGTGTACGAAGCAAGCGCTTCCTGCGCCAGAGCGGAAGGACTTGCAGGAGAGGCCTTGCGAGAGAAGTGAACTGCCGCTGCTAAGACATGGAATAGCTTGATCCACCTCCGTCTATACACTTCTTCATTCAGATACATACATACATATGTCCTTTCATATACATCTGTCCTTTCATATACATATATACATATCTGCATTCAGCTCAAATATGAAAGTAATGAGGTCTGACCAGATATCCAGGCCTTCTTCAGTGCATGCGAATAGAACAGTCGGTGACGTCCTGCAGCCTGTTGCTGTGACCATGCGTACTGCGGGTGGAATCCCTTGGCCCAGAGGCGTCGTGGCTACAGGTGTCGGACTCTTCTTTAGCTCCCTGCAAAGAAAGCCACTTCCACTGGTAGAAGAGATAGAGAGAGAGAAAGCAGGGCTGTTGGAGCAGCAGGGAGGTCGCCTTCGCGCACGGAAAGCACCGAATGAAGAGCATCATCAACGCCGCCAGCAGACACAAAACAGACGAGACAGGCACCAGCGGGAGACGAAAGAGAAGGGAGACAGCACCGACCTACGGCGGTGTGGGCGGCAACGAAAGCAGTTGCAACCACCACTGCTGCGTCGGCTCGACGCAGCGCGTAGATGCGTTCGAGTGTACAGACACCCGAACACCACAAGGTTCACGCGCGTAGGAGGAAAGCGAGACCACGAGGGGACCCACACGAGCGCGCGGCAGCAGCAGCAGCAAAACAGAAGACGCAGGGAAGAAAAAACGAGGAAGAAGATGAACGCCGAGGATGATGGCAGAAGAGACACGACGTCCCGCGAACGGTGGACAGCAAAGACATAACTGCTTCGCTGCGCAGCGCTTCTTTCTGCAGGACCGAGGAGGCCTCCGTTCTCCAGCCGACGTAAAAAGCGGGAGAGAGTCCTCAGAGTGAAACCGAAACAGAGTCAACGAGTCATCGACTGAAGCGCCGCCCCGTCGCATCCGAGGCGCGCGACCAGTGTGTGGCACAGCAGCAGGCGGCGAGACACGCGGAAGGCCCGTGTAACGACACAAACATGGCTGAGGCAAGCTCTGCTCATCTCCTCCCTTGTCCCCCTCCCCTTGCCTCCTTTCAACAGTATCATGGCCAAGATGTATTTCTATGGCTTCTTCTCCTTCTCGTCTCGACCAAGGCGTGACGCTACAACTCCGTTTTTTTTTTTATCCCCTCATGAACACTGCACCTCCCAGCCGCGCTTTACTCTGACCTTGAACACATGACTGCATCCAACAGAAAAGGCCTACTCATTCCCAAAAACCCCACACAGAAAGTACAATCCTACACATATACATATATCTATACACACAGATTTGCTCCACACGCATGCCTACACACACATGCAGAAATACGTCTGCTGCCCCCACCGTATACGCCTATATGTATATATATCTATAAGGGTTCTATATTTAAATGCATTCGCAGTGGATGACGTGTGACGACGCAAGAAGCCTTACAGCAGCAGAAAACTGGCCGAGGAATTTTTCGTTCAAGCAGACGGTTTCCATCGACGGCGCCGGTGACGGCTAGCTGCGAGCGTGGCCAGCAGGCCACCCTGAGCGCGGCAGCGGCAGCGGCAGCATCTGCCGAAGAAGAGACAGCGACCCCAGAAGAAGACGTCGCTGCTGGCTGAAGGGTTTGCTGCTGCGCCGCCTGCAACAGCGTCAGCGCTCGGATATCTGACCGATGCAGGTAGCGCGCGGACCGAGCAGCCAAGGCCCGCCAGCCTCCTGCACGCAAACAGCAGCAGCAGCAGCCATCCACTAGGGGAAGATTGAAGGTGAAGACAGCCCAAACGTGCATGCCTCTAGAAGCGGCGGCACTCTGAGCAACAGTAACCGCAGCAGCAACAACCAAAGAAGTTGAAGTAGTAGCAGCAGCAGCGGCAATCGCGCAACCGTAGAAATGTGGGTAAGGACCCGCGGAACACGAAGAATAGCAGCTAGGGGGCGGCGGCGGCGGCAGCAGACGCGGACGTTGTGATTTCACCGGATTGCTGTTTGTCGCAGTCGCTAATTTGCGCCGTCGACTCCAGCGGAGACGAGGACAAGCGAACAGCTGCTTTGTCCTTTGAAGTAGTCGGGGGCAACAGCACCGCGTCTTCCACTCCCGCTGCGAAAGAACTGGAAGAGAGGCCTATTGGGACCGCCTCCCACGTGAGCGCGTCTGCTGCGTACAGCTGCAGCCGCTGCGGTGCGACGCATGCAGGCAGACCCCATACGGTGACGCATCCGCTGCTGTCGCCACTGAGCAGCAACTTCAGCTGCGGCACTGCATGCAGACTCCAAATGGCACTGCAGGCACATACAGCAGCAATACCGACCCCACAGCCTCGAAGAGACGAAGGACCCATACCATTCAAGTACATGCACAGAGTCGAGGGCATCTGCTGCAGATGGATGCGGACAAAAAAAGCAAAATACACTGCAACAGCAACAGCAGCAAAGTCGTTTGCGGCACACCACAACGCGTCTGCCCAATTTTGCTGCAGCAGCTCACGGCGTGAACACGTAGCTGCTCCGCCTGATGCACCAGACGGAACAAAGGACAAACAAACGAATGATGAGGCCTTCTCCAGCGGCGACAGCACAAGTAAAAGCACCATCAGCAGGACCAGCAGCGGTCCAAATGTCCCAGCAAATGACGTTTGCATTCAAAAGAAAAACGCACCACCAAAACGTACGAGAACCGAAACACAAGGTCTTCTCTGTTTGCCGCATATCCTCGTAGACATCTACACCAGCCCACTTGCCCCTCAGCTCTTCCCACCCTGTCCCGTCTCTTTATGTCTCTCTCTCTGGATATATCCATATATATATATATATGTATGCGTCCGGTGTGAACATATGTGTATAGAGCCACCTAGAAAGTCGGAGAAGCGTATACACCTGAGGTCTCCTTTGATACATGTGTGGTGGTGGTGGATGTGCACAGGCAAGTGGCTGCTCGTTCGTATCAAATAGATAAATAGAGAAGAGAGACAGCAGTTGACAGCTCAGCATCTCTGTTTGTGGGAAAGAGCACATGCTGATACGTAGAAGCCACATACCCTCGTCGCCGGGGTTTTGTTGACTTCACTTGCAGGGCCATTCGCTGTGCTGCTGCTCGTCAGACCTGCCTGCTGCTGCTGCTGTTGCTGGGCCGGTTGTCGCTGCTGCTGTCGGGGCTGCTGCAGCAACATCTTTCCGTCTGCTAGGAACACTGGAGCCACCTGATGGCTGCCCCTCCCCACGCCAGCAGCACCAGCAGAAGCGATGGATCGTGGACGTGGCGCTGCCCGCGAAGAGAAGCGAGGGCCGTACCAGCGGACCGACGGGCCGTCCTGCAGGAAGACCAAACGGATGCAGCAGCAACACAGTGTTCGCCCTGACGCCTCAGAGCCGCCTTCTCTACGGCGTATACAGGGCAGCCGACACGAGGCACTGGATATGAAAAAAATAAACGGATCACGGCAGAAAACGGCAGCAAACCTTCTAATCAGGGTGCCCCTTCTGCACTAGGCTACTGCTGCTGTTGCTTTCGGGGCAGCTGCTCTTATCGTTGCCCGCTGGCGTTCGTGGCTGCTGCTTTTACCGTTGCTGCTGCCTTCGTGGCTGCTGCTCTTACTGTTGCTGCTGTTGATTTCGGCTACTGCTCTTGCTATTTCTCTCGGTTGCTGTTGCTGCTGCTGTTGTTGCTGCTTATTGTTGCTGTTGCCTACGTGTGTAGACGCACCTTTGGTCTTGGGCAGAGTAGCGCGCGGTGTGGTGAAGGCGCCGTGTTCTTCCTCTTCTCCCCTCGCGGTCGACTGACGTTGCTGCTGCGTCTCTTGCGATGCACCAGCAGCAGCAGCAGCCCGCAACTGCTGCGACAGTTGCTCCTGCTGGTCCTTCCAACTGGAAGACACGCGGTCGCCCATCGTCGCATGCAGCAGCAAAGAGGCGGGAGGGACGCCCGCAGAGCTGCGCAGAGGGAGAAAATGGCTCCACCGAGGAGGAGATCTCCGCCTGAAAAAATACAAGCAGCACTGCATTTCTAAAGTCTACACATCTATCTCGCTAATATATATCCCTATATATGACCTAACACAGGAGAGACACATGAACTTCTCTGCAGCATTGCACACATAAAACATAGAAGCCCATAAACATATATATAGATTCACCTAATCCACACAGGATTAAAAGAACGTCGACAGACAGTACCTCATGCATACTCACCTTATATATATATATATATATATATATATATATATATATATGTGTTTACACTGTTGGATATGTGTGTACGAAGCTACAACGTGCGATTGGTATACATATGTACGTATTACGCGTGAGTATGTCAAGTTGTGCATGCAGAGAGCAGCAACAATGCTGCTGCAGCGGCGCCATGCAGACAACAGCAGCAGGGCCTGTCAGCAGAGAATATAGAGGGACAGGCAGACGAAAGGATGTACGAGGGGCAGCAAGGGGGGGGCGCATGCGGAGACGAAGCATGGAAGAGATGGGACAGCTGCTGCGGTCGCAGGAAGCAAGACCTCCCCCAGCAGAGACGCAGCAGAGAGTGGCGCCAACGCGCAGCAACCGCAGTACCCATATACGCCCGGAAAACTGGCTGGCGGTGAGAGTCGAAGCTGCAGCAGCAGCAGCAGCAACAGCACGGGGATGCCTACAGAGAGTCTTTAGCAGGTCACAAGCAGCTCTCGAGAGCCCCGGGCAGACGTAGCAACAACCGCGGCAACCCACAACAGCGGCAACCCCACAGCAAGCAGGGTGTGAGCGTAAGAGCGAAGACAGCTCGGGGAGATAAGAACGACACACAGACGATACAAACACAGAGAGAAACAGATGAAGACAGAAAGAAGCAGAAAGACCAGAAAGACAGAGTCTCCCAGCGTTAGGAGAGGGGTTGACATTCAAAGGAGGAGGAGAAAAGAGAAAGGTGCTGCCGGACGTGTCTTTTGCGCGTTTGCTGCTCGTATTATGTCGAAGTGGCTCCAGGCTGCTCAGGGCGTCTATAACAAATCTGCTGCAGCAGCCCGTGGAATCATTTTCGCGTGAACCTGGAACTGCAGATAGTCGAAATGTCTTTGCAGGAAGAGCTGCAGCAACAGCGGCAGGAAAGATCCGATCGGTGTCCCTTGGAGCTTGCGCATGGCAGCAGCAGATACAGCAGCAGTGGAATAGGTCTATCGGTGGCCTTTGTGTGGGGTCTGTCACGCACCAGCAACACGTGCGTCTGAGGGCACATGCATGCAGCAGCAGAAGACGCTACACATCTGGCCGCTTACTGCTATGTTCAACAACCTCAGGTCCCATAGGTAATGACCCCATGAAGCCCTGCTGAGACGACACTCCAATCGAAAAAGACACTTCTGGCTGTTGCAGCAGCTGCTGAACATCTTCCTTGCTGCTGCTGTGGGGAGACGTGGGGCCGTCAAGCGATATGCCGCTGCCGCTGCTGCTCCGCGTAGCTCCAGCAGCCGCGGCCGCTGCGGCCCGCAGCAGCGAGTGTCAACGGCAGCCATAGCAACGTTCGAATCGACTGGCAGCCTTCGTCCAGCAGCCGCTGCAGGCACCTCGCAGGAGCACCGCATGAGGCGCAACAGGAACACCTCATCATCGCTCGGCAGCAACTCTCGGGACCAGCAGCAGAATAACACATGTTACAGCAGCAACAGCAAAAAGATGCAGCAGCAACAGAAAAAGATGCGCAGCAGCAACAGCGGCCCTCTACCTTCAGTGCGTGGAGCAGCGGCAAAGCAGCAACAGCAGCCCTGGGGCCAGCGGCAATCGACGTCGCGTTAGCTGCATGAGTCACCCAGAACGCAACCGGGGGCAGCTGTTTCCCAGTGACGGCTGCAGGGCAGCGGCAACGGCACACCGCGGGTTTAACAGCAACAGCAGGATGATGAGAGGAACGGGAAGGCACAGCTTTTCATTGACACTCCAGAGCAGATCAGCCAGCAGCGGCAGATGACAATGAAAAACAGCAGGAAGACGCATCTATGCAGCAACCCAGGCAGCAGAGTGTCTCGGGGCGCATCGCAGCAACGGCACGAAGCACATGGGGCCTGCGGCTCCCAGCAGCTCCGCGCAGCAGGAACAGCGAACATCGGTGCCGCAGCAGCAGCAGCAGAACAGCAGCCACAGACGATGCTGGCACGCCAGCAGAACACAACAACATGAAAGAAGCTGGCATGCAGGACAGACCAGCTTCAAATTCCGAGGAGGCATCGTAGATTTCCGGTGCAGCATTCCCGCGCAATGGCGACCCAGCTTCCATCGGGGCTGCTGCGAACCACTTCCACTCCTTCCGCATGCGGTTCCACACACCTGCAGCAGCGGCAGCGGCAGCCAGCAGTCCACCAGCACCCAGCAAAACCCATAGAACCGGCAGCAGAGGAGTAGCTACGGACCCCACACAGCAACAGAGGGAGCAGAACGGCCCAGCAGCGGCACGGAAGAAGGAAAAGAACGCGGCAAGCAACGGCGGCACCAGCACCACCACCAGGAAACCCCACGATCGATCCCGGCTGCAACCACGCATATTGCAACGCACGCAGGCAAAGGCATAGACAGCCTACAAGCATCAAGCGTAGATTTTCAAATGAAAAGACCTGCGAGGACGAGATACACAGATAATATATACAGACAAAAGATATAGAAACAGATATAGTGAGAGAAAAACATTCCATATATACATATATCTGCGCACGCTCGCCAAGTATCTGCGCATGCATGCATCGCGTCCCCGTATGCAACAACAATATCCACAGCTCATCAAACGCGGTACATATAGGGCGCTGCCTCAGGGCACGTTCAGCAGGGCAGGACAGGAAACACGAAGCAGCCGAGTTGCTCTCCTTCACACACCGTTCGAAAAAAAAAAGCCACGCGGGTCCGCCGCATGCACTTTAGGGCGCACAGCTCGTGCCCTCAACCAGCGCTACATAGAGACAACCACTCGTCCAGATACATACAGGAGGAGATGGTGAAGACAAACCCTACTCTAATAGACGTCCCTACATACATATATATGCCATATAACGATGATGTATAAAATGCATGCCTTTCGTAATGGCGTAGATATGTGAGTAGATGATGTATCCCAGAACCACTGCCTCTTTCGACAAAAACGTGATACCTTATGTATATATGAATAGAGGTGATATAGCTCGAGGACTATGCGTGTTCGTCGTGGGGCGTTGAGTCGACGGAATAGGAGAGAGCTGCTGCAGCAGATGGAACGTAGTACCTGCAGGACACGTATGGCGTCTCCATGGCGCCGTGATTCTTCCGCACACATGCGTGTTCTTCTGTGATTATACGATGCGTCGTGTCCACTGCTCAGCTGGGCGCCTTTCTCTGCGTGACTGCTGCTGCTGCTGGAAATAAAAAGCTAGCACCTTGACACACGCATTGACACTTCCTCCTGCTGCTGAACTTGTCTTCGTGTGGCAGCTACAGCAGCAGCAGCGGGAGGACGCTGGATGTTACTCTTCTAGGAAGGTGAGTTCTGCACCATGGAACGCCAGTACGAAAAGAGAAGGAAGAAGCTGTTGCTCTTCCGACTCTGCGTGTACAGTTCAATTTGTTCGCTGTTATCTCCCTGCTTTCCGCTGCGGGGTTGACAACTGCTGTGGTGGTGCTGCTGCGACTGGTACTGCTCGCTGCTGATGCCCCTCGCTGTGGCTGCTGCTTTTTGCTGGTCTCTTGCTGCTGCTGCTGCTGTGGCGGCGCACCTGCTGTGTCTGTGCCGGTGAAAACCTGCCTGAGCGAGCGTTGGTTCCGTGCTGCTGTTCTTTTTTGCCCTGTGGCGGCAGCAGCGGCTTTCGTTATTTCTGCTGACGCTCGTACTCGGGGACGTC
The DNA here is from genome assembly GCA_036365155.1 of Meriones psammophilus. Classification (NCBI taxonomy): domain Eukaryota; kingdom Metazoa; phylum Chordata; class Mammalia; order Rodentia; family Muridae; genus Meriones; species Meriones psammophilus. Next base: position 13,009 of record JAEOAE010002169.1, read on the forward strand.
TATCCAGCGGGTTCGCTTCAACACTGCTGCTGCAGCAGTCACCCCACAACTGTGGCTGCTGCTGCCGCCCACCGAGCGAGCAGCAGCTCTTCTGCCGCTCGGCAGCGGCAACGACGTCTCAAGCTCAGGACTCGGAGGAGAAGTACTCTCTAAATAACGGTGCTGCTGAGAATATTTCCCGCTGCAGCTGCGGTCGCAGCAACTGTTCCTTCCCTATTGCTGCTGCACGCCTCCGGCGAAGAGATACATACATAGGTATATACACTGCTCGGATATCTCACCTCTCTGCTACTTCATCTGCTGGAACGCCTTCAATGAAATTTTCTTCCAGTGCATGTGCTGTAGGAAAGCGAAAACATAGCCGAGAGAACGCCGATAGCCCTGCCAGTGGGGACTCTCTACGGCAAAGCGATCGGACAAGCAAAGTGAAAGAAAAGCCGAGGTATAAAGGAAAAGTTTTCTTCTGCTGCTGCTGCTGCGCAGTTTCCTCCTCAATTGCTCTCCTCATGGGCTTCTCTGCGGCTGCTCCATCCTGCTGCTGCTGCTGCTTGCGCTCGTGCTGCTGCTGCGCATCGATGCCACCGCTGCTACTACTACGGTGTTGTGCCCCCCGTACGTGCCCGAGGCCAGCTGCCCCACGCCGCCTTGGCTTCGCACGCCGATGGGACCAGCGGCCCCGCCGGACAGCAGCAGCAGCGGCAGCCCTCGCAGGCTCAGCAACCACGGCAGCAGCTGTGACAGGCAACCCAGCAACTGTGTGACGGCAGCCTCAGCAGCTGTGACAGCAGCAACAGCGGGTATCATACCAGCAACAGCAGGTCCCCATGGCAGCGGCAGCGGCTGTGGAGCGGCTACAAGGCTGAGCAGCAGCATGTTTGACTAACAGCGGTAGTCAGGTTTGAAGCAACAAGAAAACCCATTGAACGGCAACAGTCCTCCTGCCAGCAGGGGTGCCGTTGAAGAACGACGAATGGTCAGTACCATGCGGGACAGTTCAGTGACCCTGAGGACGTTAAAGTTGAAAATTCTCCTGCTGCGTGCAGGCAAATACCTGGTTTCCTCCCGTATTCTCCTCCAGCATGCGGGCTCATATCTCTGTCAGCCAGCTTCTTTCTCGGTCTCCATTTCACTTCGGTCTCTTTTTCGTATAGGTGGAGCTGTCTATAGTCGCGTTTCTTTTGCTGACTGACAGGGGCACCAGGATCGAGTGAATATTTCAGCAGGATCGCCACTTCCCTCTGTTGGCCCCTCCACAGCATCGCTTCTGCCATTGGTGTTAGGCTGGCTGTTGCTACTTACGCCGCGAGTAGAACCTGCTGCAACGCGTGCCTGCACTCGTGCTGCTGTTTTTCTCCTGCTATGACTGCTGCTTGTTCCCTTGGCGGCTGCCGCTATTCTTGTGCATTGCTGCCAGTGTTGCTGCTGCCAGTGTTGCTGCTGCCAGTGTTGCTGCTGCCAGTGTTGCGCTGCCAGTGTTGCTGCTGCCAGTGTTGCTGCTGCCAATGTTGCTGCTGCCAGTGTTGCTGCTGCCAGTGTTGCTGCTGCCACTGTTGCTGCTGCCACTGTTGCTGCTGTTGCAGTGCCGCTGCTGACGTCTGCGGCGTCGGGGCGGTGAAGTCCCAGCAGCAGCAGCAGGGTTCCTCTACGCTGCAGCGTCGTCACAGGCAGGCGTCTCAGTCAAGGCTGTTGAAGCAGCAAGCAACAGCAGAAGAAGAAGAAGAGACGAAGGGCAGCGACAGTGCAATCAGCAGCATGGGAGTGCATTGATGTACCAACGGTACATGGAGCAGGTGAACTGCGAGGCAGCATTGAAGAAGAAAGGAAGGTGGTCTGAGACGCGCGCACCTGAACAAATGGCGGGAGTGCTATTGTTGCCGATGCAGCAGCTGTCGCGGCAGCCTTCGTGGCAGACGCTGCTGCGGTCCCTCGTGTGGCGCATTCTCTGCTGCTGTCTCGGTACGGTCTTCTGCTGTCAGTGCTGCTGCTGCTGCTACTGCGCTGCAGTCCCGGTGCCACTGCTCTTGCTGGTGGTGCTGCGAAGGAGAGCGCCTTCACTTCGGGTCCTCCAATGCATAGCCCTCCGCTGCTGATACAGCGACTGCAGCGGCGGCAGCCCCGGCAGCAGCTGGCAGCCTTCTGCAGCGGCTGCGGCGCTTCTGCAGCAGCAGCAACTCCAGCAGTAGCAGCAACTCCAGCGGTAGCAGCAACTCCAGCAGCAGCAGCAGCAACTCCAGCAACAGCAGCGCGGCTCCAGCTCCAGCGTCTCGGGTTGTAGGTGCAGAAGTAGCATCAATGGGAGGGAGGCAGACAGAAGGGCAGCAGCTGACGGTGGTGACATGGGAAGGAGATGCCAGAGAAGAAGAAGGAAGCTACGCAGCAGCAGCAGCAGAAGCAGCAGCATTGACTGCAGCGGAAGAAGATGCAGAAAGAGGTTATCGTTATGTCATGGAGAGATGTGGGGCGTCTGCGTGTGCCCGAAACTGCTTCCTTTCGTTAAATACAACAGCAGCAGCTTCCCCAGTGCACTGCCTGCTGCTCTTCGAGGGGTGCATGCGGCGTTCTGCGCAGCCCATGGCGAGCGCCGATGCTACCCGATTGGCTTCTATCTGGGGCCGCTGCGGTTCCTGATGATACCACTATACACCCGCCGCAGCAACAATGCGAAGACCAGCGAAGCAGCGACACATGCAACGTTGGCTGCTACGTCGTGCTCACGCTGCTGCAACAACAGCAGCAGTTGCCTCGACCGCATTGCACTTCTTTATCTGCTACTGCTCTTCCCTCTCACTCAGCTGCTGCTGTTTGCTGCTATCACCTGGTGCCCTGCTGCTATCACCCCCTGGTGCTGCTGCTGTGTCGCCACGATGCTGCTGTTATCACTCTTGCCGCTGTTGCGGTGCAGCTACTGCCTGCCGCTGCTGCTTCTACTACTGCTCGTACGCCAGCTGCTGCTATTACACCTGCTGCTGCAGGGAGCAGCAGGAACCTGAGTAATCGTACGCAGCGGCGGCAGCAAGACCACCAGCAAGGCATGCAGCGCTGCAGGAGCAGGTGCAGCAGCAACAACGGCTTCAAGGGCGGCAGCAGCGGCAGCAAGAGCAGCAGCATCAAGGGCGTGTGGCGTTGGGCTCGGCGTAGGGAGGGACGAACACTGGCGGTACCGACGACATGCAGAAGAACTTTGCTGCATTCTGCGGCAGCTCGTGGAGGTGGAATAGCGGCAGCAAGTTGCTTGCGGTGGGAGGCATGCTGCGACAGGCAGTTGCATGGCTCGAGAGGAGCTGTCAATGGGACAGACAAAGAAGAAGAAAGCTGCTGCAGCCAGGCAAAGCAGGCCCGCCTGCTGCAGCAGAAGAAGTAAGGCGAAGCGCCTGTGGAGAGAAGAAGAAGACGGCGGAGGTGCAGCAATGAAGAGCTGCAGAGCAGCAGGAGTGGCGCCCTTTGTCGCAGCAGCGCCAGAAGAAGCAGCAACGCGTGGCGCCGAGCGGCTGCTGCTCGTTTGCGCCGACAGCAGCAGCAGAGTCCAACCCGCTGCTTCTGCAAGAAGATCATCAAGACGCCAGAAGCAGACAGCAGCAACCGCAGCGGCGGTACAATCAATGGCAGCACCAATACAATCAATAGCAGCAGCGGTGCAATCAATCGCAGCAGCGGTACGGTTCATAGCAGCAGCAGTACGGTTACCGCGGCAGCGGTACAGTTACTAACGGCACCAGTGCAATCAATAGCAGCACCAGTACAATCAATAGCAGCGGTGCAGTTAATAGCAGCAGCAGTACAATCAATAGGCAGCAGCAGCGGTGTAAGTCTGCTGCAGTAATGAGTACAGTAACAGCAGCAGCAGCAGCAGGTACAGATAACAGCAGCAGCGGTGCGTCCCAGCGGCAGCAGTAGCATGTCTGGAGACAGAGCGGCAGTTGTCGGGATCCGGGGTCGTCCTCCTGCGAGCAGTTCGTGGGCGACGTACAGCATGCGCTGCTGCAGCGGCACCACACGCACGAGCGGCAGCAGACGCAACAGGAGCAGACGCAACAGGGGAGACAGGAGGAACAGCAGCAGAAGCGAAACGACGGCGTCGGGCAACCTGACTCGCATGCGCGGCAACAGAACGCGCAACAGATTCGTCAGAGACGCAGCAGCAGGAGGTATCTCCCTGTCAGCTGGATGCCTTTCGAGTATCTCTGTCCTTCTCTGCGTTGCCTCTGCATGTGCGTAGTCTATCCCCTGCTACTACTGTCCCATGTCTGCCCCGTCGTCTTCGGTGTCGAGATCGGCTGCGGAAGGTGCATCGCTTCAACGTACGGAGACATGTGTAATCATGGATACCCAGGCGGACCGTCTTCGTTTCTCTCAGCTTTTTCTCTGTATCCATCCATCCATGTTCTGTTTCTCTCTGTCTGTACAAACATGCATCTGCATTTACATATGTCCGCCCGTCTGTATACATGTATACATATGTCCATATCTGTCTACAACATTTGTCTTTGCAGCTGCCTGTGTCTATGTCTATCTATCTACATAAATGTATATATATATATATGTATATCTATCTGCCTCCATATGTCATTGTCTTTGCCATCTTCCCTCTGTATAGACGTACTGATAGGGGCACACCCCCCGCTGTAGAGCAGAAAGAATTTTGCTCTCTCGGTGGGCTGATCGATCACATGCAAATCGTAGCTCATCGAGTTCGATCCAGTGTTCACACAGGACATACGTATGTGGGGTCTCCATTTGCACCTTTATATATGTATGTGTGGCAGTGGCAGTGCACATGCATAGATATTTAGGGGTGTCTGTTTGGGGGTGACAGGTGTGTGCGTTCTGCATGTGGGGTCCGTGTCCATCATTTGTTTGTGCTTGCTTTGGCGTTGGTGGAAGTTGCGCAGGCCCAGGGTCTATATGCAGGCTTTCAGTCGACGCGTGTGACAGAGAACAGCGCAGAGCTCTGAAGAAAGGTTCATCAGAGCCCTGCTGTGTAGCTGATACTGCACTGAGTTCTGTGGGTTCCAGACGCAACACACTTGAGCATACCACGTGGAGAAGACACACATGTAACAGAGAAAGCATCTATGTCCTTCTTTATCTCTACGTATGTAAATGTGTGGGGACGTCTGTACTTATGCGCGGGCCTCGGTGTCCTGCAGTTACGCGCGTTCACCCAGCGGTAGGAAGTGATGCCATTGGGGCGGCGGCGTCGTCTGTCTCACGCAGAGAATGCACTTGTTGCTGTTGCTGCAGTTGCTGCTGTTGCTGCGTTTGCTGCTGTTGCTGCTGTTGTTGCTGTTGCTATTGCTGCTGCAGGATCTGTGCCCATGGGTTGCTGTTTGTGGCGAAGTGTCGGTCGCTAGTCTCTTCTCTCGACGCTTGCAGCAGCAGTGTCCGCCCTGATACTCTTGCTGGTGCTGCTGCTCCAGCGTGTGGAAGGAGAGGTGCGAAGACGCTACGGGAGACAGACAACCGGGCAAACTGCCGCGAAGCCATGATATCGCGGCGTTTGTTCGTGTACGCGAAGTGTCACTTCCCTTCTTCTGCATGCCCAGCTTGTCTGTGTGCCCCGTCTTCCTCTCCTTCTTCGCACATCGTCTTGCTTCCAAGTGTCTACTGCCACGGCGTCTCTGTCCTCTGTGTAGTGTCGCTGTGTGTGTTCAACCATGCCTGGCGCGATCCCTGTACGTGGCCACACTCGTCTATAGAAACATACACATACGTGTCACCCTTTCACGATACACGTCGTGTACACACTTCGTGTCGTGCCACACTGCTGCTCAACTATCTATGACATATGTGCATCTCTCACTCTCTGTATATGTATCTATGTGTCAATTGGAGAGTGGATGCAAATATATATATATATATATATATATATATATATATATACACAGGCGTGCAATCAGTTTATATTACGTGACCTGTATTTTGAACATAGTTGTAGACATAAAAGATGTGCATACATATAAGTCGTTACAGTGTGCATATATATGTGGACGTATAAGGTGTTCTCGCTATAGGTGTGAAGACATGCTTTTCTATAGTTGTCTCTACATAGCTTCTTGTCTTCGCTGTAGCTACTGATACAAACGTAAAATAAAGAGACACAAGGGATCACCGGTCCATGTGTCTCTGTTTGTCTGATAGGGCGTGGATATGACACGTGAGCAACAAAAGTCTAGACACAAGGCATAGGTCATGCAAGCGGAACACGGACGTCCCTGCAAAGATATGTATGTAAAATCTCTTTGGAGAGTCATCCATCCATACCACATGACGTATGGACTCCATATACATTCTTCTTAGCGCCGCTCTGCTGCAACTGTACAAGCGCCTACTGCACACTATCAGGCACGCGTGTAAGCAGACAGGGACATGTGACACGTGTGAGCAGAGGGGTGCAACATGCACACGCTTGTTCTCTTGGCTTTCAATCTGTCGTTTTCTCTTCGGTGTCTCTTCTCGCTGCTGAGTTGTTCTCCTCCTCCTCCCCCTCCTCCTTTTGGCGTCTCTGGATACTGGACTTCTTCTGCCCCCTGTGGCGTCTCTCTGCGCTACCCGTCTTACCTTTGTCTCGATCAAAGTGTCTTGTGGGAGTGTATGTGTGTGTGTTGGTCTCCATCTATTTGAATGTCGACATTTCCGTCGATGTCTCTACGTCATACATCTCTGTCGCTGTCTCTTTCCATATCCATAGAAGTCCCTACTCCACGTCTGCATCTCTCTGCACCTTCTCCATCTCCATATGTCGATCTCCACTCTTCTATACGTCGTCACGTGGGCCTATAGATCTCTCTCTTTCTCTATGTCTATGTCCATGTATTTTCCACGCAAAGACTCGGCTCTGTGCACCATCATGCATGTGCTGGCCCCTTTCGCTTCTTCGCTCCCCATGTCTTCCTGCCTACGTCCTCCTCATAGATATCTCTTTCTGTCTGCGTCTGTGTAGGTGTTTCAACGCCGGTCTTCTGCGTATAAGTGCGATGTGTATTTGCATTGTCTGAAGCCGTCGCCGGCAGACGATGTGCGTGTGTGTGAGGTCTTTGTCGGTTCTCCTGACGGTGTCTCTTTTCCGTAATAAGACGCCGCGTGGAGGATCATCGGCGCAGGAGGAAGCAGAATCATCTTTCGTTGAAAAGAAGTGTCGTGCATGCGTCTTCGTCATCCCTCGATCCACGTCTCTCTGCGCGCATGCACTGACAGACACAGCCAGATCTCTCCATGCTGGACTGCCCTCTCTACAGCCACTTCGGCGTCTGCCCCTTCGGACTTCGCTGCCGCTGTGCATCGTTCGCACCTCAGTGAAGACGGTGCGTCTCTCGACTTGTTTCTCTCCTCTCTCTGTGTGTATTTCTCTGTGTGTGTATCTCTTCTCTCCATGGGTGTGTGTCGATATCACGTTTCTCTCTCTGCACTCGCACCCTCGACAGCTGTGTATTGCACCAGGCTCAGTTTCCTCTGTCCGCTTTCTCTCTATCGATTTCGTCTCTCTCTCTCTATCGCTATCTCTTCCTTGTCCCGTATATATCTTTCCCTCTCTCTCCTGTAGACGTCTCCTCTCTCTGTGTATCTCTTTTTCGTCAGCTCTTTGTGTATATTCTTTCTCTGCTCTGTCTTCGTGTCTCCCCTCTCTCTCTCTCTATGTCTCCCCTCTCTCTCTCCTATGTCTCCCCTCTCTCTCTCCTATGTCTCCCTCTCTCTCTCTCTATGTCTCCCCTCTCTCTTCCTATGTCTCCCCCTCTCTCTCTCTATGTCTCCTCTCTCTCTCTAGGGTATAGCTCTTCCCTGTCTGTGTGTGTCTGTCTCTTTTTCTCTCTCCATCTCTACTCCTGTATATCTCTCATACAATATCTCCTCCCTCTCTCTGTGTACCTATGTCCCTCTTCTCTGTGCAGTATATTCTTTCGCTCTTCGTCTTCCTCTCTGCTTTCTACTTCTGTTCACAGCGTTTTTCTTTTCCTTCGCGTTTTTCTGGGTCTCCTACTGCTGTGGTAGTGTGTGTGGAGACAGCTGGACACAGGCAAGATATGCGCAAAGAGACATTCAACGCTCTGCGCACATACCCATACAGCCTAGGCGGAGCCACCTTTCTCCTGTATTGGATGTACTATCTGTCCCTCTCTGCTGCATGCGTCATATGTGTCCCTCCATCTATCTATAAATATATATGCATTTTTGTCTACATCTATCTATCTCTTTGTATATATCGCTCCCGTGTATACACCACACCTGTCATAGGTACTACTACTGTACATCTATCTGTATATACATCTCTCTCTGTGTAGTACATACACCCGTCATAGGTATAACTGTCTAAATATATATATATAGAGGTGTACGTCTCTCTGGGTACATGTACGCTCAGAGAAACACATAGAGATGGCTGCTTCTACGTGTGGTAGAGAAGAAGAAGAAGAAGAAGAAAAGAAAAAAGAAGAAGAAAAAAAGAAGAAAGAAGTCCATCGTCCCACGTGGAGCCGCGGCGGGGCTGTGCAGCGTCTTTAAGCTTTGCGGCTGCTGCGGCGCTGTGCGCCCCTCTGACATAATATTTGCATTTTTGTCTCTCTCTCTTTCTCTGTCTCTCTCTCTGTCTGCAGATGAACTACTCTATCTTCATGAAGAAACATCTCCCACTTCTATGTATCTCTGGAAATGTGGATGTACTGACGTCCTGATGCGTATACCCTCATACGTATATATATATCATCTGAGGAGGTACCGTGTGCTGTATTTCTGGAGACGTCGGCCTACACAGGTTGTGGCTCCAGACAGCATCTACCCCTGTGAATATATACATCCGTGCACATATATATATCGATGTCTCGCTCTATGTGTACGTGTCTGCATGTACATCTATCCACAGCCGTCTAGATGTATATATATGGATATATTCTGTGGTTTCTGCGTCTCTGTGTCTGGAGGCGCCTTTGTTGCCTACCTAAGGTAGCGATAGGTGGGGTTCTACGTCTTTCTGCGTTGAAAGCGTGTCTGCGTGTATGCATGTGTCCATCGCGAGGGGACATGCGGCGCTGCCTGAAGCTCTGTATATTCTTCGTATCAGGTATGGGGCGTTTTATTAAATCTATGTGCATCCATCTATGTGCATCCATCTATTTGCGTCTATCTATATCTGCATCTATCTATATGTGAGGGTGGACGTGTAGATGTAAGCCGAAGAGCCGGTGGAGAAAGACTTCGTCCTGCTGTTACTGCTGCCGCTGGTGCAGGGGTGAATCTTCGAAGGAATGATGAGACAGCCCTGCAGTGCAGCGAATATCATAACCGATGCAGCGGCAGCAGCAGCACGAGAGATGAATGCCCATATCTCGCCATCGGTTGTGAGGCAGTTGATCCGTAGCATTCTGCAGCGACAGAGGGGATGAACTGCTACAGGAGCAGCAAGACAGGCTGATGCTTTGCTGGAAGCAACAGCAGCAGCGCGAAGGAAGACGAGAAGGAGGTCGCGCAGCGGAGGAACAACAGCATCCGATGTCTCGCAGCGAGAGGCAGCAGCAGCAGCAGCAACAGCGGGAAGTGCGCAACAGCAGCAGTTTCGAAGGCGGAGCAACAGCAGCAACGCACCGAGGTGGGAAAGGTTGGGGAGATGGAAGAGAAGACAGGGCGCTGTGAGGTGCTGGAGCCCCAGGGCGCCCGACGTGGCATCATGGACGCGACAGAGGTCGCCGAGGGCGAAGGCATCCTCGCACAACAGCGGCGCGAGCTTGCGGCTGCAGCAGCACGAAGACGATTTGCTGCGCAGTTCAACAAGAAGAAAGGACGGGGACAGACGCAAAAGATGACAGAGAAGAACATGCAGGGAACAGGAGACGCCACGAAGGCCGCCTGATTTTAGCGCGCGCCTCGACTGTGGGAATCTCCCCTTTCAGGCGTCTCTGCGTGGAGATGGGCGCGGGTAACGGTGAGTCGATGCAGCAGAACAGCAGCAGCAGCAGCAGGAAAGGATAGTTACCCAGGACGACAGCCGCAGCAGCACTGCCTCAGACCCGCGGCAGGACAGCCGGGATCCAGCAGCGGCAGCAGGGCTTCAATGGGAAGCAACAGCAGCGGCAGCGGCGGCGGCAGCAGAGATGGAGCAGGAGAAGGCTGTAGCCGCAGCGGCGGGAAGTGCAGCAGCAACACGCGCAAGAATCGAGGACAAAAGATGGCGGCAGCACGAGGGAAACCTGAGGAAGGAGTGGCGGCTAGCTGCGCTGAAAGAAAAACAGCCTTCGCTGGCGACGTCGCTCTCTGCTGCAGGTGCTGACGGCACTGCTCCAGAGGAGGATTCTGCTAGTGCCACCCTGTTGCCCTGCTGTGTTGCTGCTGGATTCAGGTGTCTGAGGATGGCTGTCGCTCAGTCGTTGATCGATGGGAAGCTTCTGAACTGGCGCTGTTGAAGTATGTCGACGTGCTCCACGCATGTCATGCACGTCGTTGTTTTTTCCAGTTCCTTCATTTCATCTACACAAGTTGCTGCAGCACCCTGCAGTATGATCGTCATCTAGATCGCGTTTGGTCCTCTGGCGTGCGTCTTCGATGACTGCTTCTTCCAGTGTTAGCTCTCCCCTGTCATCAGAGCAATAGTTGTCTCTCAGAGCTACTGCCGGGTGTATGTTTGCGCCTCTTGCAGCTGTAAACACGCTTGCATGTCTGTCTCCCTCGCTGCAGGTAGACGCTTGCCACTCCTTCGCTCTTCCATCTCACTCATCTTCTATATCCAGCAGACGTGCATTGTGCCTATAAAGTATGGGGCAGATGGGGTCCCACATCGCTGCTCTCTCCATCTCTGTCTGTACATATGTGTATGCACACGTGGGCCCCATGTGTCTGTCCCCCTTGGATCCATATATATATATATATGCCTGTATAGGCCTCTATGTATGTGGACACGTGTGTATAGGAGAAACATGTGTGAGTTGCTACAGACGCCATCGAACGGAGAAGTTTTCAGGTCAAATTGCTGGGGGTCGCCCTGATGTCATAGCAAAAGTAAACGTTTCCTTCTTGCTTTTTCACTGGAGCTTCTTTGCCTCTCTTCTACATTTGTTCCTTCATCCTCTTCTGCACGCTGCCTAGAGCCCTCTCTCCAATGCTGCTGTGCTTCGTGGCACATCGACATAGGCATGTCTCTCTCTGCCGCGCCCGTTTGTCTCTCCCCTTTCGCCTCTCCCCTCTTTCTCGTGCTTTAAATATGCATAGACACACATATATATATATATATATATGCATACATATGTGCATGCGTGCATGTTTCTCTCTCTGTGTCTCTCAGTACGTATATGTGTCTCTGTATGTATATATATATATATATATATATATATATATATTTGTATATGTGGATATAGGTGTGTCTCTCTCTGGGTTGTTCTACTGTGTATTTGTGCCTCTGGATGTATGCTCTATATGTTCATATGGCCCATAAATATGTGTGTCTCAGTTGCCTGCATCTGCGTGTCTCTAGTGGTCTCTATGTGCTCTGACAGATGCTGATCAAGCGTTTCCCTATCTATCTACATGCGGCTCTCTGCATATGCCTCTCTGGACAGGTAGCGTCTGCAGCAACCTCTCACATGTTTCTCTCATACATACGTGTCCACATACATAGGGCCTATACAGGCATATATATATATATCACATCTAGAACGACTCTTCTGAAAGGATGGCTCTCTCTCTCTCCTCCTCTTACACATCTATATACTGGGACGTGGCAGAGACGTAGACGACACTGGTGTATGTGTTGTCGACTAGCAAGGGCCTCAGTTTTCTTCCTTCTGTGTGCATGCATGTGCAGCTGCGACTTCTTTGTGGAGAGAAGAGAGTCGTGCGCTGCGACTTTTGGACGTCAACGCTGCCTGTCCTGGAGCAACTCATCGTCGTTTCAAAGGTAAGATATACTTCTTTTGTCTCTCCTCCTTCGCCTAACACATGTATCTATCGTAGAGTGAACGTGTGTGCGCTCTACTGGCGTCTGCGTCTCTCTTGCTTTCTCTGTTGGGGGTGGCACTCTGTATATAGGTCTTCTCTCCTTCTCTCTGTATGTGGGAGATGAGGATGAACGTTTGTACGTGGAAAGTTGACGCGCTGTGAAGACACATCCGTCGCTGCTGCCATTCTTCTTCCTTCTTTGTCTCTCTCTGCCGCGTCTCAACCAAGCTTCCTGTCTCTTCTTCTGCCAGACCTGACCTCCAAGCCTATCCACATTTGTGTTACATGCACATGTATCTGCGTGGATGATAATTTCACTATGTATCAGACGTGGACATTGTGGACGTATGTACGTCTCTCTGTATTCGTCTTCTCATCTATCGATGCAGACATACTTCTTTTTCTTTTTCATCTTCACATATGTACATCTATGTATATCTTTCTATGCCTTGTTTGTATATATATATATATATATATATATATATATATATATATATATGTCTCTGCATCGCCGTGTGCGACTCAAAGCATCTGCAGAAATCTTTCTATTCAGTAAACTCTGTGTTTCTATGTATACACGGGATATATATATATATATATATATATATATGCATATGTATGTACGCATATATATATGTACAGCGATTTTGTACATTGCGTCTGCTTGTCTCCGGCGTTTCTGTGTGTTTCATTGTCTCTTCAATAGAGCGACGTGTGGGCCCATGTGCCTGCACGCAGGAAGCTAGGTGTAGCTGAGGTCTCTCAGGCGAGATCATGGCCCTGCTTTTCAGGAGGATCTGCTGCAGCGTCTTGGACCTGCTGCAGTCGTTTTCCACGCGTTCTCTGGCATGTCTTCTCTCTCTGTTGCTGTTGCGTGTTGGCTGTCCTGACCGCGGCGACAGTTTTGCTCCTCCGTTTTCATCTTTGCTGCTGCTGCTGCATGGGCGCTGCGCTCGCCAGTCGCCCTGCTGCTCTGGAGAACATCGTCGCCTCAATGACACGACGATGCCCTCATACCCGTCACCGTCAAGGTGCGCACATAATCAAAGCAGGAAGCCCCATGTCACACTCTTCTTCAGCAGTAGCCAGAAACTGCGTTTTCTCAGTCTCTTCAGCAGCAGCAGCTTCATGGTTAAACCACTACTTACCTCTCCATCTCTATATATGAGTGCCACAGCTGACGTGTTGCGTCTGTCTGCTTTTGCCTATCTAGACGATCTCTATACACATATATGTGTCTCTCTCTCTCTCTCTCTCTCTGTCTGTATATATGTGTATGTATGCCTTTGTATGTTTTGTGGTGGTGTGTCCATCTTCGCTTTGTCTTATACGATGGATGTGTGTGGGTGCGTCCCAGCCAGTGGAAGGGTCGTCACTTAGTTCTCTTCTTCCATTTGCTTCTTCTTCTTTTTCTTCACCCAAGCAGCTGACGACATCTTCTTTTATGTCTTCTTCTTTCTCTCTCTCCTGTCCTCTTGCTGCAGCATACAAATCCTTTATGTTCTGCTCTTCTTCCACAGAGGCGTGTTGTGTCTTAAACTTGTCTCCTTCAAGAGATAGAGACGCATCGGCACATGTCTTCTCTTTACTTCTGCCTCGATGTCGACAGGTCCCTCTGCCTATCTTTATACACATCTTTCACACCACGGCTTCTGTGGTCTTCCACGGCTTCTATAGTCTTCATGGCTTCTATATTCTATAAATATATGTCAGTGCAGTTATGGATACATATATATATATATATATATATATATATATGTCAGTCTTAGTGGGAGTGGGCCTGTGCTAGGCTGATGAAATATGTTTCGGGTATCAGCGTGGAACACGTTTCTTTTTCCCTTTGTGTCGTGGTGTCTGCTGATTCCATTTTTATTTGTCTCCTCTGGCATGAGATGCCATCCTGCGACTGCCGCCACGAAAAGGAGATGAAAGGTAGCAGATGGTGACAGCAGCAGCCACAGCGCAGCAGGAACAGCAACAGCATCAGGAACAGCAACAGCAGCAGCATCACCGACAGCAGGAACAGCAACACCTGCCGGAACAACAGCAGCAACAGCAAAGCGGCAGCGGCAACAGCAGCGGCAGGGACAGCAACAGCAGCGGCGGGGACAGCAACAGCGGCAACAGCGGCGCAAGAACAGCAGGAACAGCAGCAGCAGCAGCAAGGCAGCAGAGGAGCAGGAACAGCGGCGGCGGCGGCGACAGTAGCAGCGACGGCAGCAGCGCCAGGAAGAAGTAGCAGCAGGGTGTTGCATGAATCAGCAACATCGTGACGTTTTATCCTGCAGAACGTTTCCACGTTTTCTGCCCTCCGTGAGGTTGCTCTTCGCTGCTACTTTGACGCATCGGTGCAGTCGTTTCATTTTTTTCTTCGCTGCATCCTGCCTGTGCACGAACGGGGTGCATGCGCCGCTATGCGCGAAGCGTAGACTTCTTTCTTCGTCACCCCTTAAGGGTGTTCTTCTGTGTGCCTCTATATCGCGTCTTCACACTTCCGCTGTGTTGAACAGGGTGCGCGCATAGGCCTGCTCCACACTTTGCAAGCGTCGCCTATCCAGCCATATCACTATGCACGTCCACGTATAAGGTTGGAGGGGAAGGATATCAACTGTTCGTGCCACTAGGCGTGTGTATACATGTTTTTCTTCGCTTAAATCTTGTTACTGCAGTTTTTTTTCGCGAAGACGTTCTTCCTACGGCAGGTGTAGGGAAGTGGAAAACATTAGCCAGCTACTAGTAACAGACGAAAATACACATATATTCATAAATCTATTTTTTTGTATATAGACACATGTATCTATCTATCTGTATCTATATGTATGTGCATGCACATGTAGTTCACGACTGCACCGGTGACAGATACGTCTGATACAGATATGCATATTCTATGTCTGCCTGTATAGTCATCTCCTGCCTCTTCCACATATCCTGGCACCTCTATGTATATATATGTATATATGTATCTGACTGTGTCTGGTTTTCTGTATGTGTACGTGGTGCTGCTCTCGATTCTTCAGGTTGCAGAAAGCAGGCGCAGCAACGGTCATTCTTCATCCTCGCAGCGCAGCAACGCTATTCGAGGACGGCTGATTGGGTTACTTGCGGGTATGCAGAGGGGCGCTGGGAGACGCTGCTGTTGAGGGCATCCCGCTCGCAGGTGGGTTTGATCAGCGTTCGCAAACGCTCTGCATGCATCTCGGGGATGATTCTGTGGGCGCTCTGTGGATGATGATGATGATGACGATGATGGTGTGTGAACCTAACACCCCGTCTTCTTCGGATTTCACGCAGCTCCAGGCCCCAACGCATCGCCGAACTTCTTGCTCGTCTAAGCTTTGCATCAGCGTCTGCATCCATCCGTGGACACATTTATATACATACACGTATATGTGCGTGTATAACAAGCGTGTTTTGTTATATACGTGGGTGTGTGCGTGCACAACCCGACACACGCTTGTATGTATAACTTGTGTGTATATAATACGTTGGGACATTATGCATAGAGAGGGACAAAGGTACGCAGATGGATGTTGTGGCTTGCACGGAGCTTCTTTGTATGTAATGCGTGGATTACTATGTCTACGTCTCCATGTACTAATATGTGTATGCATTTCCTGTGGAAGTGTTGCCAGGTTTGGAGCGTATGGAAGACTGCAGCAGATGTGTGCAATACGTCTTAAGTATAAGCAGCAGATGTGTATATGTCTCTGTTCGTCGGGAGAGACGTGATACGTTCCTCACAGTCGACTGACTGCCTCTCTTTCTCCCCTCTCTACTACTCGACGCATCCACTTTTCGACTGCTACATATAATCTGTGCTGTCTTTCATCAAAGGCAACTCCACACACACATAGCTCTACACTTACATTCATATACAATATGTCTCTGTCGATCTCTGTGTATGTGGATCTCTGTATAAGTGTATCTTCCGTGCGCTCGTGCTGATGTTTGCTACTGCTATGCGTGCTGTTGCTGCTGTGCTTGCTGCTGCTGCTGTGATTGCCGCAGGCTGTGGAACGTGTTTTCTGCGAGTGAATATTTCCATCGCCTTGGAACGGAACATCGTCAGGGTGATGATCGGGCGCGAGGCCTCATCAAGCCGTGGATCTTCACTGAAATCAAGAGAATCGAATATGGGACATATCTGCTTCCAGAGACGTCTCGATCTGCTGAAGGCAGGTTTCCGCATGTATCCACATATACGCGACGAAGACATTTCTGTGTCTGTCTCTGGCTCTCTCGTTCGCTCTGTCTGTCTATCTCTGACGAATATGTGTATATGTGTGTGTATGGATAAACAGTGGATACACTTAAAATTGCTGTATCTTTGGTGTCTCTTCTACGACAAAGTAGCTCCTCATATTGTGCATGGAACAAATCTATTTCAAACCTATGCCTACAATATCCGCGAGTTCTCCCTATTGACGAGCTGAAGCTCCTTCAAGCAGTTCATCCAGCGTACACGCCTTCATTTATATTTCATCTTTCTTCTTTTTCTTCTTCTTCTTCGTACCCCGTTTTCTTTTTCTCCTTGCTCTTGCACATTGTGTATGTGGCGACTCTTCATTGCTGCTGCTCATGCTGCAGGCCTACGTTATGGGTTTCCTCGCGATGATTCTGCTGCTGCTACTGCGTATGCTGCTCTTCACTTGCTGCATGTGCTGCTGATGCTGCTTCCGCGTTCTTCCTGTTGCTGCTGCCAGGAGGGCGTCGGTTTGGCTCGTGCTACTCACCTTGCACGTGCAGTTGCTGAACTGTTGCTGTCGCGCTGCTTCTGCTGCTTCTGCTGCTGTTGCCGCTTCTGGTCGTCTGGTGGTGTTATTGAATCGACGCCTGCTGCTGCGTCTCTGTCGTCTACGTCTGCTGCTGCTGTTTCGCTGCCCTCCTCTCTGCTGCTGCTGCTGTGTATCTGCTGCTGCCGCTGTGCATCTGCTGGTGTTGCTGTTGCTGCAGCGCTTCGTGTCCTTTGGCCTGGAGCACTGGGGCAGCGACAGCCGCGGGTGGCGACGACCCGGCGATTTCTTCTGGAGCTGCTCTCTTTCCAGCATCGCTACGTGCCTCCTCCATACCCCTCGAATACCTTCCGCAGCTGCTGCAGCAGCGGCCAGCCCTTTCGCAGCACGTTCTCTTCTCGAGCAGCAGCTCTGCAGTCCTCGTCACTGTCCCGTCTCTTTGCCCCTCCTTCTGCACACTTCACACCCTGGCCCTCTTCACACCCCGATACCTTCACTTCCTATCTCTGTGTATATGCGTCTGGTGTGTGTATATATTCATTTGTATAGACACCATATATCTGTATAAGGATTTCCATATAGGCTAGTCTGTACGTGTATGGGCTCACGATTATTGAAGAAGGGTGTGGATGCCTGTAGTGTGTTTGGGTGTAGCCGGAGTGGAAGAGTAGTAGAAGTGCGGCGTCTCGGTGAGTATGCTAGGAACAGCACTCAGGTGGATGGGGAGATGTGCATGTACAGTCCTGCGCTGGGTATATATGTACACCGCACATGTATACACGTGTGAATGTCTAACATTCGTCAATTCGTAAATAATATATATATATATATATGTACACGTATGGGTTCTCTATAGCTTAGGAGATGTGTAGTTACAGGGACATCCTGCACAGCGTTACCTTGGGTAGGCAAAAGAGACTTCCATTCCAACAAGTGCCATACATATTCACTGCGTAAGGACGGCGCAGAGAGACATTTCTTTTGCTTTTCTCTGGAACTTCTGCATGTACACACAGTCTTGGCATGTCTGCGTATATATATATATATATATATATATATATATGAGTTCTGGATGTATGTGTCTAGCTATACATATCTATATATATGATTATGTATATGTATAGGTGTATATATGTCTCTGAGAACCTCTGGTCTTGCAGGGTCCCTTCGTTATACGTGTGCATCAGTACATGAGCAGGCGCTTTTTCTGTTGGTGTTGCTCCTGTATACACGTGGAGATCTGTAATAATAACAATATAATCACAGCTATCACCTGCAAAACTGTTTCACGCGGTCTTTCTTTCTATCTTTGTATCTGGTGTGTGTGCGTCTCTCTCTCTCTATGTCTACAGATATGTATGTTTGTGGGCCTTTGCGTTGAAGTTGTCTGCTGCTGTTGTTTATTATGAATATGGAGAACGTTTGGTTCGTCAGTACTTCCATCTTCCGCTTTCTCCATTATTGTCGCGCGCTGTCCGTCTGTGAGAATAGCTATTCTTTCGTGTGCTGCGCGTCTCAGCGGCTTTCAGTGCGGAGGTGCTCCTGTGTATGGTTTTCTGTTTCTATGCGTACTGCTGCCTACATATGTGCTGCTGTTACTGCTCAGGATTGGATTGCTATTTCTTCGCTGCTGCTGGGCTCGCCTCCGAAGGAATTTGTTTTTGTTCCAAAGCACCTGTCAAATTCCTACTCTCCGCACCCACTGGATTTGTATCCTGCGTTTTCTGCGTCTCCTGTGGACGATTCTTTTCCTCTTTCTCTCTCTCTTTGAACGACGCTTTCTTCTGTCGCTGCCTTGTCTTCTTCTTCTTCCTATTGCTCCGGGGGCTGTCCCTGGCCTGCTGCTTCTCTTCGATCTCTCCCGCTGCTGCTGCTGCTGCTGCCAGCGAAGACGTTTCCACGCGTGTCAGTGAGCTACAGCAGCAGCAGCAGCACGAGGAGCTTTGCAACGCTGGCGGGAGGCTCACGGTACGACGCGCCTGCCCTTCTCTTTGATCTTTTGACCTTCTTCGATTCGATATTTCACTTGTAGACAAATTCTCTGCATATTCCCGCATGTGCTGCAACTGTGTTCATGTGCTATACATATCCATTACTCTACGTGTACGTCTCCGCCTCTCTGTTCACATATAGCCCACTTCTCTCTCCCGGTAGACATATATATATATATATATATATCTGGACAGACGTGTATTTCTCTCTCTCTCTCTCTCTCTCTCTATATATATATATATATACATATATACGTATATGCTGCTGTTTATAGACATACACGCATTTTTTCTTTGTGTTTGATAAGTCTGTCTCTACATATTAGTATACGTATCTACAGGTAAATGTGTATACCTCTGATTTTGTACGTATCAGAATACGTATTGCGCGTACATGTAGGTCCTGCCGCGGATACGCGTGTAGGTGTGTCTCTCATAGTACATAATCACATATATATATATATATATATAGAATAGCGTTCGTGTTATATATATATATATATAGTGATTTATGTATGCGTATCTCTGTTGTGTATCGAACCATATCCATGTATATGTGTGGAATAATGTGTAGGTATTTGTCGAGTTCTGTATGTGTATGCACATTGTTTACTGCGTAGATGAAGAAGAGACATGCGCAGAGGGTGTTAGTGGATTGAATAATGGGTGGCGAAGTCACTTTCAAGGAAATCGAACGTCCTGCCACTGAGACGTTCCTGCTCGAGGCAACAAAGCGCATCGCTGTTGAAGAAGTTGAAGGGACTTCTTTGCAAAAGTTTTTTCTTAAAAAGATTCCTACTCAGAGGAACTGTTCTTTTCATTTCTTCCCTTCCCCAAATATCTTCGTCTCCGCCGTAGAACGTGCAGCGGTGGTTGGAAATGCAGAAGGCGTCTTCTCTCCGACCGCGCATGTCACGCGTGTATTCCTCCACTGTTATGACAGATAGACGTTGACGTAGTCGACCCGTACGTATGTATTCTCTCTTTTGATGCAGGAAAAAAGATCCTGCTTGAGTGCAAAGGGAGACACGAATTAACTCTTTTCTATCTTCGCTGAGTTCGCACGCACCGTCGGAGCGACGGCTCTCTCCCAAGCACCAGTGGATGTGCTGCAGTTCATGAAGCACTAAACCTTGTATGTGGCTAGAACAATGAAAGAGAGAAAAATAGAGGGTAGACATCTAGTAGAGACTAAAACGTTTCTTCTATTTACTTTGAAGTAATCCACGCGTCTCCTTGATCCTGCGCTCTTCCTGTTGAAGATGCAGTCGGGAGAAGTTGAACACCACCACCACCCGCACATGACCGGGGTGTGATAGTGCGTGTTGATTTGATTTTACTGAAACGTTCAAAGAAGAAAATCCACTTTTGAAAGAGAGAACGTTTTCGTCCCTTTCGGGAACGCATCGAAGCCCTATCAGTGCTCCCCTGCTCTTCTTCTTCTTCTTCATCTTCTTCTTCTTTGTATAAAAGTACATCTGTCTGGAGGAGCAGATATAGTCTGAGTATCAACCACGGTTTTTTACAGACACGCCCTTCATGGGGAGAAAAACAATATAAACCCTCATAGTGTCGGAACGAAAACATATCTTGCAAGATACGAGAAAGTATTCAAAACCTTCTTTGCGCGAGTAAAAACGCCTATATATATATATATATATATATATATGGCATGTATACATCAGTGTGATAAAGCTACATTGGAACGGTCCTCTTTGAAATACCCACGGTACACACACTTGATGATATTTTAGAGTTATTATTGTTGAAATGCTGCCAGAGCTTCAGATGTTGCTGCTTCTCCCAGCAGAGAACTGCCTCTTCTCAGTCGCAATTCTACTTGCCCACGGTTCTCTATCACCCATGCGCGTGGATGCTCCTGATACGTAACATACAAGATGCCATGTGGATGAAAACCTACGCATTTCAGCTAAACAGATCTCTCTCTATGAATATATATATATATATATTTCTGTGTGCGTGTACAGGTTCACTTTGACACACGAAAGATACTGTGTCTCCTGACCATGCGGGTAATTAACAGACGCACTCAGGTGTGTATATATGATGATGGGGGAACAAGAATGACTTTTGATTAACAACGTCGGGAGAGACGCATATTCAAAATGTATGTGGCGATGTAATTTTTGATAACACGATCCATTACTCATGTACGCTGGCGTAAAAAGAAGTCCACGTCTTCACTTGCCGCTTCAACAACCATTCGCTGCTGCGAAAGTGCAATTTCAGTGTTGTCTCATGCGTCACTAAAATAAATGAAGCTCTGTGTATACCGTGGATATAATGGGGATTTCTGTGGATTAGAACGACGTTGTGTGCTCTGCGTCGTGGCTACCGCACACTGTCTCAGCCTACACGCAGTCAACGATCTACTAGCCGCAAACAATTCTTCTTACACTGCGTTGACTTGCGGAGAAGGAGCACATATATACACGTGACCGCAGTCGTCGTTGCATCTTCTTTGCCTCTTCTATGGCAGTTCCATTCTTCCACCTGAGTTGACGCAAACACGTTTCTTATACTCACAAACAAATATTTCCTGTTCCAAGGTATCTCTTTGTTTTCGTAAAAAGCTCGCAGTGGACGGGAGGAGAAATCTTACCCTTCGATGATTGTCTTCAGATCTCTCTCTGTTCTACTGGAGAAGAGAAATCAGCCATTGACCCTGTTCACTATACTAGGCTAGGGGCCCCTCTCGCTGGCTTCTACGTATATTTCAACTCGTATACATCCAGGTGTGCCTGCCTGAAAGCCGAAGGTAATCCACTTATCTCTGTGGCAATCGGTAACCGGACATGACGCTTTGTATTTGCGATAGCAAGCGCCACATAGGCTTATCAGACTTTCCGTACATTCTTCACCTAGAAGCAACGACACGGCAACAACGTTGTCCTCTTCTATCTGTCAAAACACAGATACACACTTGAATACCCTTCTATTTCCCTCTTTGTGTATACATTCAAGGAACTCGTAGAGTTCTCCGTCCGTAGACAATATGTAAATAGCTAAACAGAGAGAAAAGTAGACAACTCTCTGTCCGTACACCGGTACGTACGCACACCTTTCTTTGAGCAGGCCCAGTTATGGGTGTGCGATTGAAAATTTACAAATTATATAACTTCTGGAGTAAATCTGCTCTACATACATGCACCTAGCTATAAAACTCTTCACTATTGTCTATAGAGGTATACTGCCCAGTTTTCTGGGATTAGAGTTCCACCACTGCGGTGTTTCATTGGCTGCGTATGTATTGAAACGCCGGTGCGCAGCCAGCCGGTCCTCGTTGCATGTGTGCGGCGTGGCTTTCTTCTACATCGACAAATTTTCTTCTCTCCTGTATTCGCTTTTTGCCGCCAAACTCTGGCAGAAACGCGTCTTTATGGATGTCGACACGCCACACGCTTGTAGTGCTTGTTGCCTCCGGCTCGCGTTTCATCATCGACGTCATTCCGGCTTTTTCTCGTTGTCTAAATGAAGTCTTCAGTGTAAATGCCGTGGCGCCCGTCAATTCAAAAGGCAGAAAGTCTGTTTTCGTACTCTGTTTCGTCTATTTACACCTGAGTGGTGTTTCGTAGCATATTCTGGCAAAATGTTTCCTCGTAGACAGACGGCAATTTTTAACTTTCTTCACTGTGCAGTGTTCAGGAAAAAGATGAAATTACTTCTGCTCAGGCCAAACCTTCTTCCTTTCCTTACCAGGGTCCTTGTAATGTCAGCTTCACAAAAGAAATGCCACTAGTCTCCTCTTGTCCGCGCAATCTGATGCACCAGCCTCTGGAAATGCATTCTACAGTGTTGACATACGCCGCAGAGGATACATGACAGCAGCGCAGGGACAAACTTCCCCCCTTTGGCTTGCTACAACTATGAAGAAGGAGAGATAGCTTTTCTTTCCCACTGCAGGTGAATAGGAGAAAAATTTCTCCTCCTTTGCCGGAAACACTCGCACCGTCGTCATATGTTGTCGATTGCGCGTATATCTGTGTGTATCTACTTACAGATAGAATCTTTCTCCAACGTGCCACCATCATATATATATATATATATATATATATATCCGTGTATAGATCTCGGTCTATATATTTTTTACACATTTTGTACATGCACTTGCGTAGACGAATGTATGATCATAAATGCTTTTATGATAGCTGCTACAATCACGGTTTTTGTCGACTTGTCTACTTCAAAGAAAGGAATTATACTGGTTTTTGAAGTTTATTTTGACGCTTCTCTCCACCATCGACGTGGATGACTTGGCAGTTCCTTCTCAACTGCACCACGATTCTTTTAGCTACATCTCCACTCTATTCTTATTCCTTCTTCTCCTTCGGTGTACTCTCTATCTGCAGAAAACAAATAATCCACTGTTCTTCTCACACCTTCAACAGTGACCAGCAGCCATCCTTGTAAGTTTTCCATATGTTTTTATTGCACTTCGTTATAGAAAAGCATGTTCACAGTCTCTCCGTCTTCTATTCATCTTTTCTCTGCTGTATTGTATTTCTGTTCCCTTCTTTCCTTTCTACCCTTTCTGTTGATTATTTTTGCCTTCCCTTCTTCCATATGCTCTCCTGAAGTCTTCTCTTTCTGTCTCTTCACCACGTCTCTTCCTGTCGTTCTCCACACGTCTCCCTTCGACTTCACCGATTCAACGATTTACATGTGTCTTTTCTTTTTCTCTTTCTTCCTCTTTCCCTTTGTCTCTGTCTTCTCTCTACTCCAATCGATAAGCGCCATCTTCTCATCTTCGCCGATGTTGACAAGGGCCTTTACAGCGCTGACGTCATTTGCAGCTTCTGCCTTTCCAGTTGGCTTCCTCTCGATAACCCGGCTCCTTTCCACCCGGTGTCTCTCTCCCTGTTTGTTAGCTCTATGCGCCTTCTCCCACGTATATACGTATATACATATATATATATATATATATATATATATATATGCATACGTAGATGTTTCTCTCCACATTTTCATCTCTCTGCCTGTATATATATTTAGATGTACTTTTGATATACACGTATGTATGTGTACCTCTATGAACATACGTGTATCTACTGGTACATATATTATCTATATGGTTTTGTCTTTCGTGAGGACTACGATAGTTTCTCTGTAAGTATAAAGGCGCGGGGGGCTGAGAAAGAGGTCTTCAGAGAGAGGGAAGAAGAGGAAGAGCTGGCAGACCGGGAAAACAAAGAGCAGCAGCAGCAGCAGCCGTAGTCGACGGGACATCCACGGCGTTGGAGCAGCAAAGACGCTGACGCAGTAGCTGCATGCGTAGCAGAGAGCAGCAGTAGCAGAAGGGAGAAACAAACAGCAACAGAAGGCGAAGAAACAGCGGCAGCAGCTCAGTGATGAAACAAGCCGCCGCAGCATCGGTCTCAGGCCGAAGCGAGGGAGAGGGAGAGGAAAGGCAGGTGAAGGCAAAATCGAAGGAAGACGAGGGCGACGACTGCCTGCAGCAGCAGTAAGTGAGACCACCCGCCTCAGGAGCTGAACCCGTTGCACTAGATAACGCAGCTTTACAGCCTGAAACAGCTGAGGAGACAACAGCAGAAGTGCCTTTGACAGAAGAAGATGAAGCAGAAGCAGAAGAAGAAGAAAAGAAGAAGAAGAAGAAGAAGTAGAAGAAAAGTCAAACTGCCGCAGAGGGAACCCCAGCAGCTCGGGCACGCCATGTGGCGGCTGCTCGTGCCAGAAGAGTGAAAGGCGCTGCAACACAGTCTACAACACCGCCAAGCAAGAAATTTCAAGCACTCACGAACAGTAACAGCAGCGTGTGCATCTGCTATTCTGCTCGGAGAATCGGCCCCACAGGCTGCCAGGGGAGCATCTCCTTCTTCTTTCTCTGGTTCTCCTTGGTCTCCTTCTTCTTTCTCTCTGCATCGTGGGCGGCGGGTGTCTGCGCGGACGGGAGACGTGCGGCGGGTCCCCATGAGGAGCCGCGGAGAAGGGAAAGAGGGAGGGAGACGCGGAGACGCGACAGCAGGAACGGAGGAAAATGAGATGTTTCTGAAGGCGACTCTGGCAGCAGCAGCACTGGATGAGCTGGCGCTCGAAAGGGAGGAGACGGCACGACGTTCCCTACGCTGCTGGTCCGCCTTCGCAGGGCCTGTGTCTCGTCTCCGTCAACTCCCACACAGCAGCGCCGTCTGCATTGCTCCCTTCTCCACCATTCCCGCGGGCTCCTAATCAGGCTCGCGTCGAGACGTCAAAGACGAAGAAGAAGAAGAAGAGGCAGAAGAGGAGTCACGACGAACACGACGGCCACCATTCCACTGCAGTTGCTATCTCTATTCGACAAGTCGTAGGCTCCCCACCCCTTACTCTCTCCCTCATTTCTTCACGCCACTCCCTCTGCTTTCTCAAGAAATCTGCCTTTAGCTCTCTCCTGGAATCTATAAATGTATGTAAGGTTTCCGACGATGTGTTGAGCTATCGTGCTGTATTTCCTTGTAGGGGCACATTCCTCTCCATCTTTGTGGGTGGAGGTGGTCTCTCTCTGGAGATGCTTTGCATGCTGCTCTGGCGTTGAGACAGTGCCTCCTGCAGCCCACGCCTCAGAACCCTTCCCTGTACACTCCTACGTATAAACCTAGTACACAAGTACATATATATATATGTATATATATATATATACATACGTGGTAGTGTCGGCGATGCTCGTGTTATTGTGTGTCTGGGCACTGTTCTGGAGGGAATGCTGCTGCTGCGGGAGTAGCAAATGCGCTCGTGGACGTATAAGGAGCGCATGCAACTGAAGCAACCTCGTTGGTGAAGGAGACGAACTTTTTCTCTGCTTTTTGAAATGCGGTGAGAAAAAAAGGAATCCAGCATGTTGAAAGCGCAGAGGACGCCTACGTCTTCACTCCTCCTCTTCGACGGATCTGTGCTTCCGATGATGCTGCCTCTCTTCCTGCGTTTCCGTGTCTTCTCCTGGAGCTCTTCTCAGTCGACTCCGACTGCTTGCCCTACCCCTGCTGCAGCTCAGTTTTTCTCGCACGGTGGAGGTAGCGTGCATTTGCAGTACGCATCTATGGAGACATACCTACGCATCCATACGCAAGATTTATATTGTCTGTTAGGTTTTACACCTGTAGGTTTACTTATTCATATATAGATATGGAACGATAGCTACACGTCCATATATATATATATATATGCGCTGGCGTGGATAGTCTGGGGCGTGTGGCGTTTTGCTGTTTTGACGTGGGACCCGTACATGCGCGCCTGACTTGTTCTTCTGACTCTGGGGTCGCCCGCTGGGTAACCATGAGGTTCTACCGTCAATGAAGCTTGAAAAGCTTTCACGCTGCTGCGTGGTGCCAGTTGTATCTGTTTTGCTGGGCCTGCAGGCGCTTTTGTGGGAGAGTTTTTGTACGAGAATGCATTTGTTCAATTTCGACTCTTCCCTCTTCGTCATCGTCTGTGTTCTCTGAAGACGAGGAGAAGGGCCTGGAGCACGAGGAGGAGGAAGGACTGCAGCCAGTGGAGACTGCTGCTGCAGCAACAGATGCATCAACAAGAGGACATTTTGCTGTCACTCTTCCAGCTCCTCTGCATACATCCCTCTGTACGTCGACTGCTGCTGCCACATACATACAAATATATATATATTTATATATATATATATATATATTTATATATATATATATATATATATATATATATATATATATGTACCTCCTCCCTCTATGCAGTAGCTATATAGTTATCCACATATAAATGTATATATATATTTTATATGCACACGTATATATATATGTATGCACATGTATATATATGTATACATACATATATATATATATATATGTATACACATGTATATATATGTAACACATATATATATTTGTATCTACAGAGAGACAGGGAAGTGCGCGCCTGTATACTGGTTGTGACGCTTCTAAAAGGTGTCCTGTAGCGTGCATACGCAGAGGTACGGCTCTGCATATGTGCCATGATTTATAGACGTGGAGTTGCTGCGGAGGTAGATCTTTGATCCTGGCTGGGGTACTGCAGGGCTGCAGGCGCCTCTGTGCTGCTCCTACAGCCCCTCTCACGTTCTCCCCGTGCTCACGTGTTGATGCTGGCACTGCATGCGATATCTTCTGATGTGGGGCTGCCTCGCGACCATTCTTTTCGCTGCTGCATGGAACCAGGAGATCTCTTGCATACACATTTTCTATATTTTCATTTGTCTTGTATCTGTTTACGTCTGTATCTATATATGGATATATGCGTATGTGACGGACCGATGTGTAGGCAGTGGCACCCGCTTCGCTTTGATTGCACTGAGGCTTTGCGCATGGACTTCTCCTGAGAGTCTTTTCTGTTGCTCTGCTCGTTGCTGCTGCTGCGCAGCAGCAACGCTTTATCGTGGAAGCGTCTACCTGGCGTCATCCTCGTATCCCGCCTATTTGGCCTCGTGCCCTGCTGCGTGGCTGCCCCGCGTTGCAGCTGCTGCTGCCGCTGCCACTGCGACTGCTGAATCATCTCTTGCCGTAGTAGGGAGAACTGACGCTGTTGCTGCTGCTACTCTCGGGCGTCCTGCTGCTGCTGCCGCGAGGAAGAGGCCTTCCGCGGCACCTGGTTGCTGCGCAGGATGCGAACGATCTGGCAGCAGCAGCAACAGCAGCAGCAGCAACAGCAGCAACAGCAACAGCAGCAACAACAGCAACAGCAGCAGCAACAGGGCAGCAGATCCTGAATCAGGTGCTGTGGTTTACGGTGCTTCCGAGGTGTGGAGGTGTGTGAGTCCTTCTTCGCCGAGCATGCGCCAGTGAATACAACTGCTGCTATCGCTTTGCCTCCTCTATCCCTCGGAACAAACCAAGACGACGCACCAGCAACAACAGAGCGGCAGCAGAGAAAGCAGCAGCAGAGAGCAGCAGGAGAGAAAAATATTTCACGACGCTTCGCAGCAACAGGAGCAGCAGTGGGGCACTTTTCCAAGGGAACAGCTGCGGAAGATGGCAGGAGAGTTGCTGCAGTGGCGTGTCTTCGCAGACGCTCGTGTGCGCATGCATGCTTTACGCGTGCCCTACTCTCCCTCTGCGGGACTTGCAGCAGCAGCAGACGCCGAGAAGAAAATGAACGAGTTGCCCCTGCTGCTGCTGCAGAGCATCGCCTGCCGACGCTACGCAGGTACTGCAGCAGGCGCGTCTCCTGGCGGGACCTACGTCTTCTCTGGACGCTGCAAGGCTCTCCTTCCCATTCGGCTTCTTTTCTCTGTCCTTCTGCGTCGTCTTCTGTCTGTTTCTTCTCGACGAATCTTCTATTTCCTTCTGCATATAGCTGCTGCTCGCACGCGCCCTGCTGAGAGCGCTTTGTCACTCTCAGCGTAAAGACGGACTGAAGTCTTCTCTGTGTGGGGCCAGGTAGTCTGGAAAACGCAGCATGTTTGCGTATCTGTCTTGGAATACATGCACCTCCATTGCGCACTATATGTATGTTCATGCATATGTCTATATCACTCTTTCTCTCTCTATATATATCTGTATAAATCTGTTTACATATATGTATATATATGTATATATATACATATATATATATATATATATACATATATATATATATATATATATACATATATATATATATATATATATCTATATCTAAATCTATATCTATCTATATGTATATATATATATATATATATATACGTGTATCGCTCTCTGTGTGCGTCGACGGCGTATGGAGGGTTCTTTGTTTGGAAATGATTGTTGGATCCGCAAGGATTTCCCATGTAGCGCAGAGATACCGAAAAGATATTCAGGTAGAGATTCAGTGGAAAAACGTTGCATGCGTCTGAGACAAGTTGATTGACCTGGGCTTTCATTCCGCGTCTCTGCTGCTCCAGAGCTCTCCATGCCTTCTACGCCAAAGCGTCTTCTCCCCCCGTCGAACTTTCTATCAGTTGCTCTCTGTGCTGTTGCACCTGTGGATCTTATTGGCTGCTGTTCCTGCTGCTGCTCTTGCTGCTGTTGCTGTTGTTGGTGTTGCTGTCCTTGGCGTTGGCGCGGTCCTGGGGCGATGTGACTTGCTGCTGCAGGGTGCTGCTGCTGGCATGCTGCTGTTGCTGCAGGGCGATAGCAGTATCAGCTGGCTCTTGACCGGGCTTCCTCCCAGGCCATCTTTCATCATTTGAAACCTCTTTATCGCGAGGGTTTGCTGGTGCATATGCAGCTGCCTTTAATTGGCTCTGTCCGGCTGGCATGAACTCCTGGACACAAGAAGAAGAAGAAAGGTTCTTCTGTGG
>JAEOAE010003177.1:0-42552 GCA_036365155.1 Meriones psammophilus
GCTAGTTCTAGAACCAATGCAGGATGTTCCAACGAGGGGGTTAAGGCTTCTCATAATATTTCCTACAAGCCCACACCTGTTTGTTTACATCACCCATTTTTATTCATTATTAGCCAGATAGAGCCAAGTAATTGTGGTAATGATACTTGCTTTTTTGCCCAATGCTGTAATGCTAGTAAATTTACTAGCTGGTTACTCACATGCCTCGCTGGGTGCCTGTGCCCATTGATGCCCTCACGCTATGACTCTCTTCAGACAGAAAAGGGATCTTGGAATTACAGCTGCCATTGTTACTGCCATCTCATTGGCGGCTGTTGAGCTACCACCACAGCATTAGCCATGAGTCATACTGGGCAGACTGCTCAGACCCTGAATAACCTTTAGCCAAGGTAGCTCATGCCTTAGATGTACAAAAAGGAATTAATGCTCAACTAAAAGGAGGTTTGATGGTGTTCAATCAGAGGTTTGACCTCGTGCAGGAGCAAATTGATACCCTATGGCAAATTGCTCAACTTGGCTTGTCAATGAAAGTATGCTGGACTTTGTGTCACTAGCATATAACATGAGAATTTTCCCTGTGCTGCAAATCTGTCTAAACAATTGTCAAGCTATATTTTAGGTAATTGGACTGGAGAACTCGATACTACGATGGACCAGCTGAGAGTGGCCATTGTCATGGTAAATTCTACCAGAGTGACGAGGACTAGCCACAGGATTATCATCATGGATTGCTGCAGCCATGAATCATCTGAAGGAATGGGCGGGCATGGGAGCGTTAGCAGGCCTTCTGGTGTTGGTCACCTTGGTTTGCCTGTGGTATATATGCAAGATTAGAGTCTCACAACAGCGTAATGCAGCCATGACCATTCAGGCCTTTACAGCCATTGAAGCAGGACATTCTCCCCAAGCATGGTTGGCTACCATAAAAAGCCAAAATGTTACGCTCAGGATGCAAAGCTAAGCACTGCACTCAGGGTCAGCAGCCTTGGACCCAGAGAAGAGCATGTCTGATTGCATGCGGGTTGATGCCCCAGGTCCCGCCTCTGAGAAAAGGTATCGGACGGGTCTGTTGCTCTTTGGGTGGATGACACCTAAATGAACATCAGTACAAAGTCCCAATTTATTTCTAATATCAGAGATCAGACCTCTACTCTTGCCTAATGTGTCTAAAACAAAAAACGGGAATGGTAAAGAGCTGTGTAATGCCGCGCCTGAAAGATGGAGCTGGTTTCCGCCTTCCACCTTCCCGATGGTGAGTGCTCTCTGTCACAAACAACTCCACATTTGGCTAAGGCTGAGGATCTGGCTTGCTTCCATGTATGTGGACCTATCTGCATTGCCCACGTGGCATGCTGAGGTTGGTTACCCAGAGGCTATTTAAAGTGGGCTGGCTTTCCCCAAGGTCAGATGATTGTTCAAGGTTCCTGAATAAACTGCATTTAAAAAATAAATAAATAAAACAAAACATCAAGTTAAAAAAAAAAAGTAGTGCTTTGTTTTTGTGTTCTTTCATTCGAAACTTGTTCCTGTGCTGTACAGTGCATTATATCACTTCTCAGTTTTCCTGTATTCCTAATTGAGTGAGTGGCACACATGTGATTTAGTGTACAAAGTAGTGCTTTGCGTTTATGTTCTTTCGCTGGAAACTTGTTCCTGTTAGGAACAAGTTAGGGTTAGGGTTAGGGTTACGCTTAGAGTTAGGGTAGGGTTAGGGTTAGGGTTAGGGTTATATCACTTTTCAGTTTTCCTGTTATAATAATTGAAGAGGCGAAACGAATGTGCATTAGTTTACAAAGTTGTGCTTTGCGTTTCTGTTCTTTCGATGAAAACTTGTTTCTTTGCCATACATTTCGATATATCGCTTTTCAGTTTTCCTGTATTCCTAATTGAGCGAGCGACACACATGTGATTTAGTTTACAAAGTAGTGCTGAAAGACCCCCCCCTCACCAAAAGTTAGAAGCAGCTAATAGTTAATGTCATTTTGTACAGCACTGTTTTGAGAAACTCTGAAGGATACCACTGTTTTGAGAAACTCTGTGGGCTAGGGAGGGAACTAGCTGAAGAGACCCAGCTGCTGGGGATATCTGCGTTCAGGCTGCCCCAGTTGAGCCAAAAATCAATTTGTGCTGACCACCATATGAGAAGTTTGTGAGACTGTTCCAGCTGAGATAGGGGCCCTAAGACAAATAGTGAGACTGTTCCAGCTGAGATAGGAGCCCTAAGACAAACAACAGGTGGCAGTCCCAAGATTGAGAGCCATCATGACCTTTCCGACCACCCAGTTCCTGATATCATGGTGTCCCTGCCAAACTCTGACTCAAGTTGTGGTCTCATTTAAATGTACCAATCAGCTCCCTGTAACTATGCTTCTAGCTTCTGTACCTGCACTTTTGCTCTGAGACCCTATAAAAGCCCAGCTTTCCACTCAGGGGGCACGCAAGTCTTCGAGAGACTTTGTTGCCCGGGTACCCGATGTATCAAAATAAAGCCTCTTGCTGTTTGCAGCCGAACATCTGGTCTCGTTGATCCTTGGGAGGGGTCTCCCTGACAGAAGACACCCATCGGGAGTCTTTCATTTGGAGGCCCCAGCAAGATCTGAGACCCCTGCCCAGGGACCACTGACCCATCGCCGGGAGGTAAGACTGCCGGCTTTTTGTTCTGTGAGTCTTGTGTATCGTGGTGTTAAGCAGTCTGTTTTTTGTGTGTGTCTGCTTCCAGGGGTTTGAGTCCCCCTGTGGTCTGAGTCTTGGCCCAAGTCATCTGTATTCGGAAATCGAAAGGAGTTGAAGGAATCGGACTTTCTTTCCGTGGCTCCTGGGAGCGTCTCAGGAGTGTTCTGTAGGGAGCTCTTTTCATGGTTCCCATCTGAATGGGGAGAGAGCCGATTTCTCGGCTCTTGTCTGTCTGGAAGCACGAGCCGACTCGGACTTCGGGGGCCTCGCCCTGTTCGAAAGGCTACGTGTTTCATCTGGGAGACAGAGGAACCGGACCTCCGACACAGTCTCCATCTGAATTTTTGCTTTCAGTTTTGTGTCTTATCTCGTGCCGTGCGGCTTGTGTTGTGTTCTGTCTGTCTCATCTTTATAGTAAGTGTGATAAGTGTTTTTATGTATTTGAAAAAATGGGACAAACTGTCACTACTCCCAAAAGTTTAACTTTACAGCAAAAGAGCGGGGGGAGGGAGAGGCCCAGCCAGGAAGCAGGTTCAGGACCTGCGGGAAGGTAAGCTACAGTAGAGCTCACAAGGGAGCCAAGGGGACTTTCATCCAGCAAGGCTCATGGGCTTGCTGGATGAAAGTCCTTAGACATGGCTAGGCGGGGATTGGCACTGTAGCTGCTCCATGATAGGAGCTGCTCTGGCTGCTGAGTGAGGAAAAACTCCTCCCCCTTGCCTTCATGCCAGCTTAGCAGGGAAGTAAGCAGCAAGAGCTCACCACTCCCTCTTGCTCCTCTCTTCCCTCCTCCCACCTAGGGGGCTTGCAACTTACAGATCAAACAATAATTTAGAAAAAAAAAAAAAAAAACTGTACTTACTGTAATGTTTAGAATTGCAGCTGAGTCTGTCTATTTAAATATATGGCCATTATCCAGTTGTTTTCAACTGGTCTTAAATGGTTGATATGATAAAAAATAATTGGGTATGTTTTAAGATTAAATTCAAATTCTTGTTTTAAACATGTATATGTGTCTACGTGTTTCTAGGGTCTATAAATGCACATGTTTAAATAACAACAATGTAAATTGCCACATGGTGTGGCTCAGAAAAAAAAAAAAAAACAAAAGGTTGCAAAATCTCTGAGTCAAAATGATTTTATTTCCTTTTAGGATAAGGAGAAAGTCTTATTCTAAGTTGATATTGGTTCTGAAGATTAGGTTGTTTTCACTGATAAATTTTGGTCTTAAAATCTAGTTTCAACTTTTAAAATTATGGTTCCCGGGGAAAATTTGGCCAGCTGGTGGACGTTAATTCTCATTTCCTTCTAGGTTAAAAGGATAACTTATTTTAATTGGTTAATTGGTATTGGTTTTAAAAATTAAATTGCTTACACTGGTAAATTCTGGTTTTAAAATCTGGTTTTGAAATGTTTAAGGCTGTAAAATGTTTAAAGTTTATCAGGCATTTGGGTATGACAATGATCTTGGGTATTTTATTAATTTTACTAAATAAAACCCTGCCGTATTGTTTGTGCTAACTGAAAAAAATTGCAGTTTTTAAAGTGTATCTTGTGGAGAGCTGTTTTTTTTTTAAGCTGATTTGTGATCATCTTAACCGCTACAGAAAAGTTATTTAAAAAATGGCAGTTTCAAAACTCCTCTTTATACTAATGTATAGAAAGCAAATCGTCACGTAGACTCTGGGCTTCTGCAGGATTATGTCAAAATGGAAAGGATTTTAGTGAGAGTTTTTATGTTGTCTGAAAAGCAAAAAAGAAAGCAAGAAAGTAAGCATGTCTGGTTAAGCCAGAAAAAGAAAGCTAGGAACCTGAAGTTATATAGAATGTTGCAGAAGGTTAGTGGATGTGTTATAAAAAGCCAGAGAGCTAGCTGATAGGTTTGGTATGGCTAAAGTAATTCTTCTAAAGCTTGTTTGATCACTGGGAACTTTTGGTTGTGGGGATTATGGATGCTCCACAGTGTTTGCTGTATCATCAACAGCACCTAATGGCTATTTTGGTATTGTCAGTCATAGCCTGTGCTAACACATGGCTAGCTGCCATGATGGTTCAGGGATAGAGAGCACATAAAGCTGTAGTTTTGCTGCCATATTTGTTTAGGACTTCCAGCTGAGTTCAGTTACACGTGGCCAGCCGCCATACTGGTTCAGAGATAAAGAGGGTAAAACTATGAGTTTGCCACCATTTTGTTCAGGTATCTCAGTTATGTATAGTCATATCAGTGTTAAGTGCAAAAGCTTTTTACTGTTTAATTTTAATGCAAGTGGTAGGAGTAGCAAGATTTGCTAGCCTTTCTATGAACTGTATCAGATCAAAAGGTTTGCTTTGATTTTAGTTCAGAAAGAGCAGATTTAAAGTCATGCTAAATACTGCAGTTGAGCCTTACCTAGTCTCCTTGTTCAAGTTTTTTTAAGGTTAAGCCTAGGATGGGTAACTATAAAGTTTGCCTATTTGTCTTAAAATATATAGTTCTAAAACATGCATCTCAGAAATATGCTAGAACTAGATTAAATAGCATTCTGTTTTATAGGACACAGTTTAAAACAGATGATAAAAACAAAGAGTAACTCAGATATGCTGGCCCTCAAGCTTATCAGAGATCTGATGAATATGGCATTTTAACATATGTAAGTTTATTGTGGCAGAAAGTCCCAAAATCCTGGCAGTAGCTCCCCAAGGTCTCCGAGAAGATTTGGACACAGCGACAGATGACTGCAACTCTGGATTGTGGTATGCTAACCACTGGGCAATACTGCCCCAACTGGCCCACTGCTGGGGCCCAGCCTAAACTGTGGACAAAGCCGGGGACACCTGAAGAGCCATTGTCTCACATTGTGAGAGGCAAGGTGAGGTCAATCTCTCCTGTTCCTCTTTCCACAGCAGCAGTTTCTCATCCTCTATGCCTGATGGCTGGACTGCCTCTGCTCAAAAAGCCAGGAGAACATAGGAGCCAGGGACACTGCCTAGGTAATGGACTAACTAGTCATCTCTGTCATTTTGATTGGTACTTAGCTCATAATTTATCCTTCTCAGGTCTCTGATCACATTGACAGCTAGGCTAAAAGGCTAGGCTTAGTTAACAGTAACTTGGCAGTTAAAGAGCAGACAGTTAGGTTCACTATCAGCTCATTGGACAGTTCATTAGTTAGTTAAAACTACTGGGTACTATATATTTTGTATATAAAAAAAAAGCCAAACAAAACAGGTTTGCCCTGCTCACAGGCTTTACATCAGTTGCCAATGTCTTATATTAATAGTTAAAAAAAAAATATAAGGTTTATATAGGGTCTGAGGATATAGGAGTTCAGGTTATAAAAATCTAAAAATGTTGTTCTACATACTGATCAAAGTATCAATTTAATGGGCGTCAGGTTAACACTTAAGTAAAAAAAAAAAAGTACAAGCAGGTTTCTCACAGGCAATCTTACTTAGCCAAAATATAGGAGGGTTTACTCAAGGTTGCACAGAGCCTGCTGTCTGGTTACTATGGTTGCAACGGAGTTTCTCAGGGTCAGAGCAGTCCACTGTAAGACCACCAAGGTCAGTCTGTGAGAGACTGGACTTTGAAAAATAGCCAAGAAACTGAGTTCCGCTGCTCAGATGCCGTTAACTCAAAAAAGGCTGCCACATGGACACACTTAAGTTGTTTATAAAGATATAAAACAAACAGCTGACTGGTACCAATTCTGTTGGATATAGTTTTTATCTGTTACTCTCAAAATGTTGCTGTATTAGATTTGCTGAAATGTTACTTTTCTGACACCAAAAATTTATATGAGTTTACAAAAATCAAAAGGTCATAAGACCTAGATCTGGCATAGCTCAAATGGATTCCAGAAGAGTTTTTCCCTGGTGTTGGGATTTCTCACTTTTTCCATTTAACAGACAAATCTTAACTTCTGTCTCTAGTCTGAATTTGTCTCAGCAGATTTTCACCTTTTTGACTCTGTTCCGGCATCAGCTGTGGACTGCAAGCTGAGAACTGGACTTCCTGGAAACTGACATGATTGCTCCCTGCCTCTTCGGGTGGATCAATGAACCAGATGCTTGGGACTCCGTAATTGCCCAGCCTTTGACTGGCATTTCAGCCTTCCTAGCCCCTGATGCCTACGGTCCAACGGTCAGCAAAAAGAAGCTCCAGAAGACGGAACTACGCCCAAATACCCCCTAGCAGGCTGAAATGCTAAGTCAAAAGGGGCTCCCTGGCATTACCTATTATCTTGGGCATCTGCTTAGCTGAAAAGGACACTAATATTGCAGCAACTGGGCTAAAAGCCTAGAGAGACCCTGTAATAGTTCTCCTTGGCTTAAAGGAAGACTCAGATAGAGACAGCAGTTCTTTGAGTCAGGACAAAGCTGGTACGAGAGTTGGTTCAATAAAGCCACCGGCTCTCTGTCATACAAGCGTTGGTGTTAACCCAGCAGTATCATCAGTTTAAACAGCAGGAGAGAGAAATTAACTCTCCCTAGGCCCTAGAATGAAAGATTCCGTTCTAAGTTAGAAGAAAAAGGGGGGAATGAAAGACCCCCGCCTCACCAAAAGTTAGAAGCAGCTAATAGTTAATGTCATTTTGTACAGCACTGTTTTGAGAAACTCTGAAGGATACCACTGTTTTGAGAAACTCTGTGCGCTAGGGAGGGAACTAGCTGAAGAGACCCAGCTGCTGGGGATATCTGAGGTAAGGCTGCCCCAGTTGAGCCAAAAATCAATTTGTGCTGACCACGCATATGAGAAGTTTGTGAGACTGTTCCAGCTGAGATAGGGGCCCTAAGACAAATAGTGAGACTGTTCCAGCTGAGATAGGAGCCCTAAGACAAACAACAGGTGGCGGTCCCAAGATTGAGAGCCATCATGACCTTTCCGACCACCCAGTTCCTGATATCATGGTGTCCCTGCCAAACTCTGACTCAAGTTGTGGTCTCATTTAAATGCACCAATCAGCTCCCTGTAACTATGCTTCTCACTTCTGTACCTGCGCTTTTGCTCTGAGACCCTATAAAAAGCCCAGCTTTCCACTGTACAGTGCGTTATATCACTTTTCAGTTTTCCTGTATTCCTAATTGAGCAAAAAACACACATGTGATTTAGTTTACAAAGTAGTGCTTTGCGTTTATATTCTTTCTTGGAAACTTTTTCCTGTTAGGAACAAGTTAGGGTTAGGGTTAGGTTTAGGGTTACGGTTAGGGTTAGGGTTAGGGACTTAGGGTTAGGGTTATGGTTAAGGTTAGGTTTAGGGTTAGGTTTAGTGTTAAGGGCTTAGGGTTAGGGTTAAGGTTATATCACTTTTCCGTTTTCCTGTATTCCTAATTGATCAAGTGGCACATATGTGATTTAGTTTACAAAGTAGTGCTTTGCGTTTAAGTTCTTTCGTTGGAAACTTGTTAATGTTAGGAACAAGTTAGGTTCTGGTTAGGGTTAGGGTTAGGTTTAGGGTAGGGTTACGGTTAGGGTTAGGGTTAGAGTTAGGGGTTAGGGTTAGTGTTAGGGTTAGGGTATTACGGTTAGGGTTAGGGTTATATCACTTTTCAGTTTTCCTGTTATAATAATTGAACAGGCAACACAAATGTGAATTAGTTTACAAAGTTGTGCTTTGCATTTCAGTTCTTTCGAATAAACCTAGTTTCTTTGCTGTACATTTCGATATATCGCTCTTCAGTTTTCCTGTATTCCTAATTGAGTGAGCAACACACATGTGATTTAGTTTACAAAGTACTGCTTTGCGTTTCTGTTCTTCTGTTGCAAACTTGTTTCTGTTCTGTAGTGTGATGTATCACCTTTCAGTTTGACTGTTATAATAATTGAATGGACAACACGTATGTGAATTAGTTTACAAAGTAGTGCTTTGTGTTTCTGTTCTTTCGATGGAAACTTCTTTCTGTGCCTTACAGTGTGAGGTAACACTTTTCAGTTTTCCTGTATTACTAATTGAGCGAGTGACACACATGTGATTCCGTTTAAAGGTAGTGCTTTGTTTTTCTGTACTTTCGTTCGAAACTTGTTCCTGTGCTGTACAGTGCGTTATATCACTTTTCAGGTTTCCTGTATTCCTAATTGAGCGAGTTGCACACATGTGATTTAATTTACAAATTAGTGCTTTGCATTTATGTTCTTTCGTTGGAAACTTGTTCCTATTAGGAACAAGTTGGGGTTAGGGTTAGGGTTGGGGTTAGGGTTAGGGTTTGGGTTAGTTTAGCGTTAGGGTTCGGGTTAGGGTTAGGGGTTAAGGTTAGGGTTAGTGTTATGGTTAGGGGCTTAGGGATAGGGTTAGGTTAGGGTTAGGGGCTTAGGGTTAGGGTTAAGGTTATATCACTTTTCAGTTTTCCTGTTATAATAATTGAACAGGCGACACGAATGTGAATTAGTTTACAAATTTGTGCTTTCCGTTTCTGTTCTTTTGATGAAAACATGTTTCTTTGCTGTATATTTCGATATATCACTTTTCAGTTTTCCTGTATTCCTAATTGAGCGAGTGACATACAAGTGATTTAGTTCACAAAGTAGTGCTTTCCGTTTCTGTTCTTCTGATGGAAACTTCTTCCTGTGCTGTACAGTGTGATATATCACTTTTAAGTTTTCCTGTTATAATAATTGAACAGGCAACACGAATGTGAATTAGTTTACAAAGTAGTGCTTTGCGTTTCTGTTCTTTCGATGGAAACTTGTTCCTGTGCTGTACAATGTGTATATATCACTTTTTCAGTTTTCCTGTTATAATAATTGAACTGGCCAACCGTATGTGAATTAGTTTACAAAGTTTTGCTTTGCGTTTTTGTTCCTTTGAAGGAAGCTTGTTTCTGTGCCATACAGCGCGAAATAACACTTTTCACTTTTCCTGTATTCGTAATTGAGCTAGCTACACACATATGATTCCATTTAAAAGTAGTGCTTTGCTTTTCTGTTCTTTCGTTCGAAACTTGTTCCTGTGCTTTCCAGTGCGTTATATCACTTTTCAGTTTTCCTGTATTCCTAATTGAGCGAGTGGCACACATGTGATTAAGTTTGCAAAGTAGTGCTTTGCGTTTCTGTTCTTTCGATGGAAACTTGTTCCTGTGCTGTACAATTCGTATATATCACTTTTCAGTTTTCCTGTTATAATAATTGAACTGGCGAACCGTAAGTTTACAATGAATTGCTTTGCGTTTATGTTCTTTCGTTGGAAACTAGTTCCTGTTATGGTTAGGGGCTTAGGGTTAGGGTTAGGGTTATATCACTTTTCAATTTTCCTGTTATAATAATTGAACAGGCGACACGAATGTGAATTAGTTTACAAAGTTGTGCTTTGCGTTTCTATTCTTTCGATGAAAACTTGTTTCTTTGCAGTACATTTCGATATATTGCTTTTCAGTTTTCCTGTATCCCTAATTGAGCAAGCGACACACATGTGATTTTGTTTACAAAGTAGTGCTTTGCATTTCTGTTCTTCTGTTGGAAACTTATTTCTGTGCTGTACAGTGTGATATATCAATTTTCAGTTTGCCTGTTATAATAATTGAACGGGCGACACGTATGTGAATTACTTAACAAAGTTGTGCTTTGTGTTTCTGTTTTTTCGATGGAAACTTGTTTCTGTGCCATAAAGTATGAGATAACACTTTTCAGTTTTCCTGTATTCCTAATTGAGCGAGCGACACACATGTGTTTCCGTTTAAAAGTAGTGCTTTGCTTTTCTGTTCTTTCGTTCGAAACTTGTTCCTGTGCTGTACAGTGCGTTATATCACTTTTCAGTTTTCCTGTATTCCTAATTGAGCGAGTGGCACACATGTGATTTAGTTTACAAATTAGTGCTTTGCTTTTATGTTCTTTAGTTGGAAACGTGTTCCTGTTAGGGTTAGTGTTAGGTTTAGGGATAGGGTTAGGGTTAGGTTTATGGTTAGGTTTAGGGTTAGGGTTAGGGTAGGGTTAGGGTTAGGGTTAGGGTTATTGTTAGGGGTTAGGGACTTAGGGTTAGGGTTAGGGTTAGGGTTAGGGTGAGGTTAGGGTTAGGGTTAGGGTAGGGCTAGGGTTAGGTTTAGGGTTAGCGCTTAGGGTTAGGGTTAGGGTTATATCACTTTTCAGTTTTCCTGTTATAATAATTGAACAGGTGACACATATGTGAATTAGTTTACAAAGTTGTGCTTTTGCGTTTCTGTTCTTCAATTACAGTGCAAGATAACACTTTTCAGTTTTCCTGTATTCCTAATTGAGTGAACGACACACATGTGATTCCTATTAAAAGTAGTGCTTTGCTTTTCTGTTCTTTCGTTCAAAACTTGTTCCTGTGTTGTACAGTCGTTATATCTCTTTTCAGTTTTCCTGTATTCCTAATTCAGCGAGTGGCACACATGTGAATTAGTTTACAAAGTACAGCTTTGCCTTTATGTTCTTTCATTGGAAACTTGTTCCTGTTAGGAACAAGTTAGGGTTTGGGTTAGGGTTAGGATTAGGGTTATGGTTTAGGGTTAGTGTTAGGCTTAGTGTTAGAGTTAGGGGCTTAGGTTAGGATTAGGGTTATATCACTTTTCATGTTTCCTGTTATAATAATTGAACCGCGACAAGAATGTGAATTAGTTTACAAAGTTGTGCTCTGCGTTTCTCTTCTTTCGTTGTTTTAGGGTTAGGATTAGGGTTAGGTTAGGGTAGGGTGAGGTTAGGGTTAGGGTAGGGTTAGGATTAGGGTGAGGGTTAGTGTTAGGGTTAGGAACTTAGGGTTAGGGTGAGAGGTTATATCATTTTTAGTTTTTCTGTTATAATAATTGAACAGGTGACACATATGTGAATTAGTTTGCAAAGCTGTGCTTTGCGTTTCTGTTCTTTCAATAAAAACTTGTTTCTTGTTTACATTTTGATTTATTGCTTTCCACTTTCCCTGTATTCCTAATTGAGTGAGCGACACACATGTGATTTAGTTTACAAAGTAGTGGTTTGCGTTTCTGTTCTTCTGTTGGAAACTTGTTTCTGTGCTGAACAGTGTGATATATCACTTTTACTTTTCCTGTTATAATAATTGAACGAAAGACACGTATGTGAATTAGTTTACAAAGTTGTGCTTTTCGTTTCTGTTCTTTCAATGGAAGCAGTTTCCTGTGCTGTACAGTTCGATATATCACTTTTCAGTTTTCCAGTTATGATAATTGAGCAGGCGACATGTATGTGAATTAGTTTACAAAGTTGTGCTTTGCGTTTCTCTTCTTTCGATGGAAACTTGTTTCTGTGCCATAAAGTGTGAGATAACACTTTTCAGGTTTCCTGTATTCCTGATTGAGCGAGCGACACACATGTGATTCCGTTTAAAAGTAGTGCTTTGCTTTTCTGTTCTTTCATTTGAAATTTGTTCCTGTGCTATACAGTGCGTTATATCACTTTTAAATTTTCCTGTATTCCTAATTGAGCACACATGTGAGTGGCACACATGTGATTTATTTTACAAAGTAGTGCTTTGCTACATGTTCTTTCGTTAGAAAATTGTGCCTGTTAGAAACAAGTTAGGGTTAGGGTTAGGGTTAGGGTTAGGGTTAGGGTTAGTTAGGGTTAGGGTTAGGGTTAGGGTTAGGGTTAGGGTTAGGGTTAGGGTTAGGGTTAGGGTTAGGTTTAGGGGCTTAGGGTTAGGGTTATATCACTTTTCAGTTTTCCTGTTATAATAATTGAACAGGCGACACAAATGTGAATTAGTATACAAAGTTGTGCTTTGTGTTTCTATTCTTTCGTTGGAAACTTGTTCCTGTGCTGTACAGTGTGATATATCACTTTTCAGTTTTCCTGTATTCCTAATTGATTGAGCGACACACATGTGATTTAGTTTACAAAGTAGTCCTTTGTGTTTATGTACTTTCGTTGAAAACTTGTTCCTGTTAGGAACAAGTTAGGGTTAGGTTTAGGGTTAGGGTTAGGGGCTTAGGGTTAGGATGAGGATTATATCACTTTTCAGTTTTCATGTTATAATAATTGAACAGGCGATACGAATGTGAATTAGTTTACAAAGTTGTGCTTTTCGTTTCTGTTCTTTCGATGAAAACTTGTTTCTTTG
Source organism: Meriones psammophilus (assembly GCA_036365155.1). Taxonomy (NCBI): domain Eukaryota; kingdom Metazoa; phylum Chordata; class Mammalia; order Rodentia; family Muridae; genus Meriones; species Meriones psammophilus. Next base: position 12,681 of record JAEOAE010003177.1, read on the forward strand.
CCATATATTTCGATTTATCACTTTGCAGTTTCCCTGTATTCCTAATTGAGTGAGTGACACACATGTGATTCCGTTTAAAAGTAGTGCTTTGCTTTTCTGTTCTTTCATTTGAAATTTGTTCCTTTGCTGTACAGTGCGTTATAATCCTTTTCAGTTTTCCTGTATTCCTAATTGAGCGAGTGGCACACATGGGATTTAGTTTACAAAGTAGTGCTTTGCGTTTATGTTCTTTCGTTTGAAAATTGTTCCTGTTAGTAACAAGTTAGGGTTAGGGTTAGGGTTAGGGTTAGGGCTAGGATTAGGGTTAGGTGCTTAGGGTTAGCGTTAGGGTTAGGGTTAGGGTTAGGGTTAGGGTTAGGGTTAGGGCCTTAGGGTTATGGTTATATCACTTTTCAGTTTTCCTGTTTTGATAATTGAACAGGTGACACGAATGTGAATTAGTATACAAAGTTTTGCTTTCCGTTACTGTTCTTCTGTTGGAAACTTGTTTCTGTGCTGTACAGTGTGATATATCACTTTTCAGTTTTCCTGTTATAATAATTGAACGGGCGACATGTATGTGAATTAGTTTACAACGTTGTATTTTGTATTTCTCTTCTTTCCATGGAAACTTATTCCTGTGCTGTACAGTTCGATATATCACTTTTCAGTTTTCCTGTTATAATAATTGAATGGTGGCAAGTATGTAAATTAGTTTACAAAGTTGTGCTTTGTGTTTCTCTTCTATCGATGGAAACTTGTTTCTGTGCCATAAAGTGCGAGATAACACTTTTCAGTTTTCCTGTATGCCTAATTGAGCAAGCGACACACATGTGATTCCATTTAAAAGTAGTACTTTGCTTTTCTGTTTTTTCTTTCGATACTTGTTCCTGTGGTGTACAGTGCATTATATCACTTTTCAGTTTTCCTGTATTCCTAATTGAGCGAGTGGCACACATGTGATATAGTTTACAAAGTAGTGCTTTGCGTTTGTGTTCTTTCGTTGGAAACTTGTTCCTGTTAGGAACAAGTTAGGGTTAGGCTTAGGGTTAGGCTTAGGATTAGGGTTAGGGTTAGGGGCTTAGTGTTAGGGTTAGGTTTAGGTTTAGGGTTAGGGTTAGGCTTAGGGTCAGGGTGAGGGTTATATCACTTTTCAGTTTTCCTGTTATAATAATTAAACAGGTGACACGAATGTGAATTAGTTTACAAGGTAGTGCTTTGCGTTTCTGTTCTTCTGTTGGAACCTTGTTTCTGTGCTGTACAGTGTGATATATCACTTTTCAGTATTCCTGTATTCCTAATTGAGCGAGTGGCACACATGAGATTTAGTTTACAAAGTAGTGTTTGCGTTTATGTTCTTTCCTTGGAAACATGTTAGGGTTAGGTTAAGGGTTAGGTTTAGGGTTAGAGTTAGGGGCTTAGGGTTAGGGTTAGGGTTAGGGTTAGCATTAGGGTTAGGGTTAGGGTTAGGATTAGGTTAGGGTTAGGGGGTTAGGGTTAGGGTTATGGTTAGGTTTATATCACTTTTCAGTTTTCCTGTTATAATAATTGAACAGGCGACATGAATATGAATTAGTTTACAAAGTTGAGCTTTGCGTTTCTGTACTTTCGATGGAAACTTGTTTCTGTGCCGTAAAGTGTGAGATAACACTTTTCAGTTTTCCTGTGTTCCTAATTGAGTGAGCAACACACATGTGATTCTGTTTAAAAGTATTGCTTTGCTTTTCTGTTCTTTCGTTCGAAACTTGTTCCTGTGCTATACAGTGCGTTATATCTCTTTTCATGTTTCCTGTATTTCTAATTGAGCAAGTGGCACACATGTGATTCAGCTTACAATTTAGTGCTTTGCGTTTATGTTCTTTAGTTGGAAACTTGTTCCTATTAGGAACAAGTTATTGTTAGGGTTAGGGTTAGGGTTAGTGTTAGGGATAAGGGTTAGTGTTAGGGTTAGGGTTAGAGTTAGGGGCTTAGGGTGAGGATTAGGTTTATATCACTTTTCAGTTTTCCTGTTATAATAATTGAACAGGCAACACGAATGTGAATTAGTTTACAACGTTGTGCTTTGCGTTTCTGTTCTTTCGATGAAAACTTGTTTCTTTGCCATACATTTCGATTTATCGGTTTTCAGTTTACCTGTACTCCTAATTGAGTGAGCGACACACATGTGATTTAGTTTACAAAGTAGTGCTTTGCGTTTCTGTTCTTCTGTTGGAAACTTGTTTCTGTGCTGTATAGTGTGATATATCACTTTTCAGTTTTCCTGTTATAATAATTGAACGGGCGACACGTATGTGAATTAGTTTACAAAGTTTTGCTTTTCGTTTCTGTTCTTTCGATGGAAGCAGGTTCCTGTGCTATACAGTTCGATATATCACTTTTCAGTTTTCCTGTTATAATAATGGAATGGGCGACACATATGTGAATTAGTTTAAAGTTGTGCTTTGCGTTTCTGTTCTTTAGATGGAAACTTGTTTCTTTGCCTTAAAGTGCGAGATAACACTTTTCAGTTTTCCTGTATTCCTAATTGAGCGTGTGGCACACATGTGATTTAGTTTACAAAGTAGTGCTTTGCTTTTCTGTTCTTTTCTTCGAAACTTGTTCATGTGATGTATAGTGCGTTATATCACTTTTCAGTTTTCCTGTATTCCTAATTGAGCGAGCAACACACATGTGATTCCGTTTAAAAGTAGTGCTTTTCTTTTCTCTTTTTTCATTCGAAACTTGTTCCTGTGATGTACAGTGTGATATATCACTTTTCAGTTTTCCTGTATTCCTATTTGAGCGAGTGGCACACATGTGATTTAGTTTACAAAGTAGTGCTTTACGTTTATGTTTTTTCGTTGGGAACTTGTTCCTGTTAGGAAAAAGTTAGGGTTAGGTTTAGGGCTAGGCTCAGGGTTAGGGTTAGGGGTTAGGGTGAGGGTTAGTGTTAGAGTTAGGGGCTTAGGGTTAGGATTAGGGTTATATCACTTTTCAGTTTTCCTCTTATAATAATTGAACAGGTGACACGAATGTAAATTAGTTTACAAAGTTGTGCTTTGCATTTCTCTTCTTTTGATGAAAACTTGTTTCTTTGCCGTACATTTCCATTTATCGCTTTTCAGTTTCCCTTTATTCCTAATTGTGTGAGTGACACACATGTGATTTTGTTTACAAAGTAGTGCTTTGCGTTTCTGTTCTTCTGTTGAAAACTTGTTTTTGTGCTGTATAGTGTGATATATCACTTTTCAGTTTTCCTGTTATAATAATTGAACAGGCGACACGAATGTGAATTAGTTTACAAAGTTGTGCTTTGCGTTTCTCTTCTTTCAATGGAAACTTGTTTCTGTGCCATACAGTGCGAGATAACTCTTTTCAGTAACTTTATTCCTGATTGAGCGAGCGACACACATGTAATTCCGTTTAAAAGTAGTGTCTTGCTTTTCTGTTCTTTCGTTCGAAACTTTTTCCTGTGCTGTACAGTGCGTTATATCTCTTTTCAGTTTTCCTGTATTCCTAATTGAGCGAGTGGCACACATGTGATTTAGTTTACAAAGTAGGGCTTTGCGTTTATGTTCTTTTCTTGGAAACTTGTTAGGGTTAGGGTTTGCGTTAGGTTTAGGGTTAGAGTTAGGGGCTTAGGGTTAGGGTTAGGGATAGGGTTAGGGGCTTAGGGTTAGGGTTAGGGTTAGCGTTAGGGTTAGGGTTAGGGTTAGGGTTATTGTTAGGGTTTAAGTTAGCATTACAGATAGGGGCTTAGGGTGAGGATTAGGGTTATATCACTTTTCAGTTTTCCTGTTCTAATAATGGAATGGGCGACACATATGTGAATTAGTTTAAAGTTGTGCTTTGTGTTTCTGTTCTTTCGATGGAAACTTTTTTCTGTGCTGTAAAGTGCGAGATAACACTTTTCAGTTTTCCTGTATTCCTAATTGAGCGAGCAACACACATGTGATTCCGTTTAAAAGTAGTGCTTTGCTTTTCTGTTCTTTCGTTTGAAACTTGTTCCTGTGCTGTACAGTGCGTCATATCTCTTTTCAGTTTTCCTAATTGAGCAAGTGGCACACATGTGATTTAGTTTACAAAGTAGTGCTTTGCGTTTCTGTTCTTCTGTTGGAAACTTGTTTCTGTGCTGTACAGTGTGATGTATCAATTTTCAGTTTTCCTGTCATAATAATTGAACGGGCGACATGTATGTGAATTAGTTTATGAAGTTGTGCTTTGTATTTCTCTTCTTTCGATGGAAACTTGTTCCTGTGCTGTACAGTTCGATATATCACTTTTCAGTTTTCCTGTTATAATAATTGAATGGCCACAAGTATCTAAATCAGTTTACAAAGTTGTGCTTTGTGTTTCTCTTCTTTCGATGGAAACTTGTTCCTGTGCTGTACAGTTCGATATATCACTTTTCAGTTTTCCTGTTATAATAATTGAACGGGCAACACATATGTGAATTAGTTTAAAAAGTTGTGCTTTGCGTTTCTCTTCTTTTGATTGAAACTTTTTTCTGTGCCATAAAGTGCGAGATAACACTTTTCAGTTTTCCTGTATCCTATTTTAGCGAGCGAATCACACATGTGATTCCGTTTAAAAGTAGTGCTTTGCTCTCCTGTTCTTTTGTTTGAAACTTGTTCTTCTGCTGTACAGTGCATTATGTCACTTTTCAGTTTTCCTGTATTCCTAATTGAGCGAGTGGCACACATGTGATATAGTTTACAAAGTAGTGCTTTGTGTTTCTGTTCTTTCGTTGGAAACTTATTCGTGTTAGGAACAAGTTAGGGTTAGGGTTAGGGTTAGGTTAGGGTTAGGGTTAGGGTTAGGGTTAGGTTAGGGTTAGGCTTAGGGTTAGGGTTAGGGTTATTGGCTTAGGGTTAGGGTGAGGGTTATATCACTTTTCAGTTTTCCTGTTATAATAAATGAACAGGCGACAAGAATGTGAATTAGTTTAAAAGGTAGTGCTTTGCGTTTCTGTTCTTCTGTTGGAAACTTGATTTGGTGCTGTACAGTGTGATATATCACTTTTCAGTTTTCCTGTTATGATAGTTGAACGGACAACATGTATGTGAATTAGTTTACAAAGTTTTGCTTTTCGTTTCTGTCTTTTGATGGAAGCAGGTTCCTGTGCTATACAGTTCGATATATCACTTTTCAGTTTTCCTGTTATAATAATTGAACGGGTGAAACATATGTGAATTAGTTTACAAAGTTGTGCTTTGCGTTTCTGTTCTTTCGATGGAAACTTGTTCCTGTGCTGTACAGTGTGTTATATGACTTTTCAGTTTTGCTGTATTCCTAATTGAGTGAGTGGCACACATGTGATATAGTTTACAAATTAGTGCTTTGCGTTTATGTTCTTTCGTTGGGAACTTGTTCCTTTTAGGAACAAGTTAGGGTTAGGGTTAGGGTTAGGGGTTAGGGTTAGGATTAGGGTCAGAGTTAGGGGCTAAAGGTTAGGATTAGGGTTATATCACTTTTCAGTTTTCCTGTTATAATAATTGAACAGGCGACACGTATATGAATTAGTTTACAAAGTTGTGCTTTGCGTTTCTGTTCTTTCGATGGAAACTTGTTCCTGTGCTGTACAGTGCGTTATATCACTTTTACTTTTTCCTGTATTCCTAACTGAGTGAGTGGCACACATGTGATTTAGTTTACAATTTAATGCTTTGCGTTTATGTTCTTTCATTGGAAACTTGTAGGAACAAGTTAGGGTTAAGGTTAGGGTTAGGATTAGTGTTAGGGTTAGGGGCTTAGGGTTAGGGTTAGAGTTAGGGTTAGGGTTAGGGGGCTTAGGGTTAGGGTTAAGTTTTGGGGCTTAGGGTTAGGGTTAGGGTTAGGGTTAGGGGTTAGGGTTAGGGTTAGGGTTAGGGGTTAGGGTTAGGGTTAGGGTTAGGGTTAGAGTTAGGGGCTTAGGGTTAGGGATAGGGTTAGGGTTAGGGTTAGGGGCTTAGGGTTAGGGTTAGGGTTAGTGTTAGGATTAGGGTTAGGGATAGGTTTAGGGGCTAAGTGTTAGGGTTAGCGTTATATCCCTTTCAGTTTTCCTGTTATAATAATTGAACAGGCGACACAAATGTGAATTAGTTTACAAAGTTGTGCTTTGCGTTTCTGTTCTTTCGATGAAAACTTGTTTCTTTGCGATACATTTCGATATATCGCTTTTCAGTTTTCCTGTATTCCTAATTGAGCGAGTGAAACACATGTGATTCCGTTTAGTGCTTTGCGTTTCTGTTCTTCTGTTGGAAACTTGATTCTGTGCTGTACAATGTGATATATCACTTTTCAGTTTTCCTGTTATAATAATTGAACGGAAGACACGTATGTGAATTAGTTTACAAAGTTGTGCTTTGGGTTTCTGTTCTTTCGATGGAAACATGTTCCTGTGCTGTACAGTTCGATATATCACTTTTCAGTTTTCCTGTTATAATAATTGAACTGGCGACACGTATGTGAATTAGTTTGCAAAGTTGTGCTTTGCGTTTCTCTTCTTTCGATGGAAACTTGTTTCTGTGCCATGTAGTGCGAGATAACACTTTTCAGTTTTCCTGTATTCCTAATTGAGCGAGCGAAACACATGTGATTCCGTTTAAAAATAGTGCTTTTCATTTCTGTTCTTTTGTTTGAAACTTGTTCCTGAGCTGTACAGTGCGTTATATCACTTTTCAGTTTTCCTGTATTCCTAATTGAGAGAGTGGCCCACATGTGATTTAGTTTACAAAGTTGTGCTTTGCGTTTCTGTTCTTTCCATGAAATCCTGTTTCTTTTCCGTACAGGTCGATATATCATTTTTCAGTTTTCCTGTATTCCTAATTGATCGAGCGACACACATGTGATTCCATTTAAAAGTCGTGCTTTGCTTTTCTGTTCTTTCCTTGGAAACTTGTTCCTATGCTGTACAGTGCGATATATGACATGTCAGTTTTCCTGTATTCCTATTTGAGCGATCGACACACATGTGATTTATTTTACAAAGTAGTGCTTTTTGTTTCTGTTCTTCTGTTGGAAACTTGTTTCTTTGCTCTACAGTGTGATATATCACTTTTCAGTTTTCCTGTTATAATAATTGAACGGGCAACACGTATGTGAATTAGTTTACAAAGTTGTGGTTTGTGTTTCTGTTCTTTCGATGGAAACATGTTTCTGTGCCGTACAGTGTGAGATAACACTTTTCAGTTTTCCTTTATTCCTAATTGAGTGATCGACACACATGTGATTCCGTTTACAAAGCAGTGCTGTGCTTTTCTCTTCTTCCGTTGGAAACTTGTTCCTGTGCTGTATAGTGCGATATGCCACTTTTCACTTTTCCTCTATTCCTAATTGAGCGAGTGACACACATTTGATTTAGTTTACAAAGTATTGCTTTGCGTTTATGTTCTTTCTTTGGAAATTTGTTCCTGTTAGGAAGAAGTTAGGTTTCTGGTTAGTGTAGGGTTAGGGTTAGGGTTAGGGTTAGGGTTAGGGTTAGGGTTAGGGTTAGGGTTAGGGTTAGGGTTAGGGTTAGGGTTAGGGTTAGTTAGGGTTAGGGGTTAAGGTTGGGTTAGGGTTAGGGTTATATCACTTTCCACTTTTCCTGTTATAATAATTGAGCAGCGACACTTATGTGAATTAGTTTACAAGTAGTGCTTTGCTTTTCTGTTCTTTCATTGGAAACATGTTCCTGTGCTGTACAGTGCGTTATATCACTTTTCAGTTTTCCTGTTATAATAATTGAACAGGCGACATGTATGTGAATTAGTTTACAAGTAGTGCTTTGCGTTTCTGTTCTTTCAATGGAAACTTGTTTCTGTGACATACAGTGTGAGATAACACTTTTCAGTTTTCCTGTATTCCTAATTGAGCGAGCGACACAAATGTGATTCCGTTTAAAAATAGTTCTTGACTTTTCTGTTCTTATGTTCAAAACATGTTCTTGTGCTGTACAGTGCGATATATCACTTTTCAGTTTTCCTGTATTCCTCATTGAGCGTGTGATACACATGAGATTTAGTTTACAAAGTAGTGCTTTACTTTTCTATTCTTTCATTGGAAACTTGTTTCTTTGCCATACACTTTGATATATCACTTTTCAGTTTTCCTGTATTCCTCATTGAGCGTGTGATACACATGAGATTTAGTTTACAAAGTAGTGCTTTACTTTTCTATTCTTTCGTTGGAAACTTGTTTCTTTGCCATACACTTCGATATATCACTTTTCAGTTTTCCTGTATTCCTAATTGACCGAGAAACACACATGTGACTTAGTTTTCAAAGTAGTGCTTTGCTTTTATGTTCTTTCGTTGGAAACTTGTTCCTGTTAGGAACAAATTAGGTTTAGGTTTAAGGTTAGGGTTAGGGTTAGGGTTAGGGTTAGGGTTAGGGTAGGGTTAGGGTTACGTTTAGGGTTAAGGTTAGGGTTAGGGTGTTAGGGTTAGGGTTAGTGTTAGGGTTAGGGAGTTAGGGTTAGGGTTAGGGTTAGGGTGAGGGGGTTAGGGTTAGGGTTAGGGTTAGTGTTAGTGTTAGGGTTAGGGTTATATCACTTTTCAGTTTTCCTGTTATAATAATTGAACAGGCGATATGTATTTGAATTACTTTACAAAGTAGTTTTTTGCTTTTCTGTTCTTTCGTTGGAAACTTGTTTCTCTGACATAGAGTTCGATATATCAATTTTCAGTTTTCCTGTATTCCTAATTGAGTGATCGACACACGTGTGATTCCGTTTACAAAGTAGTGCTTTGCTTTTCTCTTCTTCCGTTGGAAACTTGTTCCTGTGCTGTATAGTGCGGTATGCCACTTTTCAGTTTTCCTCTGTTCCTAATTGAGCGAGCGACACACATGTGATTTAGTTTACAACGTATTGCTTTGCGTTTATGTTCTTTTTTTGGAAACTTGTTCCTGTTAGGAGCAAGTTAGGGTTACGGTTAGTCTAGGGTTAGGGTTAGTATTAGGGTTAGGCTTAGGGGTTAGGATTAGGGTTAGGGCTAGGGTTAGGGTTAGGGTTTGGGGGTTAGGGTTAGGGGGTTAAGGTTAGAGTTAGGGTTAGGGTTATATCACTTTTCAATTTTCCTGTTATAATAATTGAACGGCGACACTTATGTGAATTAGTTTACAAAGTAGTGCTTTTCTTTTCTGTTCTTTCATTGAAAACTTGTTCCTGTGCTGTACAGTGCGTTATGACACTTTTCAGTTTTCCTGTTATAATAATTGAACAGGCGACATGTATGTGAATTAGTTTTCAAGTAGAGCTTTGCGTTTCTGTTCTTTCAATGGAAACTTGTTTCTGTGACATTCAGTGTGAGATATCACTTTTCAGTTTTCCTGTATTCCTAATTGAAGGAGCGATACAAATGTGATTCTGTTTAAAAGTAGTTCTTGGCTTTTCTATTCTTATGTTGGAAACTTGTTTCTTTGCCGTACAATTCGATATATCACTTTTCAGTTTTCCTGTATTCCTAAATGAGCGAGCGACACACATGTGCTTTAGTTTACAAAGTAGTGCTTTGCTCTCTGTTCTTGTGTTGGAAACTTGTTTCCGTGCTGTACAGTGCGATATATCACTTTTCAGTTTTCCTGTATTCCTGATTGAGCAAGTGACACACATGTGATCCTGTTTACAAAGTAGTGCTTTGCTTTTATGTTCTTTCGTTTGAAACTTGTTCCTGTGCTGTAGAGTGCGATATATCACTTTTCAGTTTTCCTGTATTCCTAATTGAGCGAGCCACTCACATGTGATTTAGTTTACAAAGTAATGCTTTGCGTTCATGTTCTTTTCGTTGGAAGCAAGTTAGGAAACTTGTTCCTAACCTGTTTGAACAATTTAGGGTTAGGGATAGGGTTAGGGTTAGGCGTTAGGGTTAGGGTTATGGTTAGGTTTAGGGTAAGGTTTTAGGGTTAGAGTTAGGGTAATGGTTAGGGTTAGATGTAGGGGGTTATGGTTAGGATTAGGGTTAGCGTTAGTGTTAGTGTTAGGGTTAGGGTTAGCATTTTATCACTCTACAATTTTCCTGTTATAATAATTGAACAGGCTACGAATGTGAATTAGTTTGCGACACAATGTGGTTCTATTTACAAAGAACTGATATCCTTTTCTGTTCTTTCATTGGAAACTTGTTCCTGTGTTGTACAGTGCGATATATCACTTTTCAGTTTTCCTGTATTCCTAATTGAGTGAGCGACACACATGTGATTTAGTTTTCAAAGTAGTGCTTTGCTGTTCTGTTCTTTCGTTGGAAACTTGTTCCTGTGCTGTACAGTGTGATATATTACTTTTCAGGTTTCCTGTATTCCTAAATGTGCGAGCGACACACATATCATTTAGTTTAGAAAGTAGTGCTTTGATTTACTGTTCTTTCTTTCAAAACTTGTTCCTGTTAGGAACAAGTTAGGATTAGGTTTAGGGTTAGGGTTGGGTTAGGGTTAGGGTTAGGGTTAGGGTTAGGGTTAGTGTTAGGGTTAGGGTTAGGGGTTAGGTTTAGAGTTATGTTTAGGTTTAGGGTTAGGGGGTTAGTGTTAGGGTTAGTGTTAGGTTTAAGGTTATATTACTTTTCAGTTTTCCTGATATAATAATTGAATAGGCGACACATATGTGAATTAGTTTACAAAGTTGTGCTTTGAGTTTCTGTTCTTTCGATGAAAACTTGTTTCTTTCCCATACAGTTCGATATATCACTTTTCAGTTTTCCTGTATTCCTAATTGATCGAATAACACACTTGTGATTTAGTTTAGAAAGTAGTGCTTTGCGTTTATGTTCTTTTTTTGGAATGTTGTTCCTGTTAGGAACAAGTTGCTGTTAGGAACAAGTTCCTGTTAGGAACAAGTTAGGTTTAGTGTTAGGGTTAGGGTTAGGTTTAGAGTTAGGGTTAGGGTAGGGTTAGGGTTAGGGTTAGCGTTTGGGTTGGGTTAGGGGTTAGAGTTAGGGTTAGTGTTAGGGTTAGGGGGATAGGGTAAGGGTTAAGGGTTAGGGTTATTGTTATATCACTTTTCAGTTTTCCTGTTCTTTCGTTGGAAACTTATTCCTGTGCTGAACAGTGTGATGTATCACTTTTCAATTTTCCTGTTATATTAATTGAACGGGCAACACATATGTGAATTAGTTTATAAAGTTGTGCTTTGCGTTTCTTTGCATTCGATGAAAACTTGTTTCATTGCCTTACAGTTCGATATATCACTTTTCAGTTTTCCTGTATTCCTAATTGTGCAGGTGACACACATGTGATTTAGATTCCACAGATATGCTTTGCATTTCTGTTCTTTCATTGGAAACTTCTTTCTGTGCTCTAAAGTGGGAGATATCACTTTTCAGTTTTCCTGTATTCCTAATTGAAAGGGCTATACACATCTTACTTAGATTACAAAGTTGTGCTTTACATTTCTGTTCTTTCATTGGAAACTTGTTTCTGTGAGGTACAGTGCAAGATATCACTTTTCAGTTTTCCTGTAATCTTAATTGAACGGATGACACAGATGTGATTTACTTTGCAAAGCTCTGTTTTGTGTTTATGTTCTTTCATTGGAAACTTCTTTCTGTGCTCTAAAGTGGGAGATATCACTTTTCAGTTTTCCTGTATTCCTAATGGAACTGGCCACACACATGTGATTTATTTTCCAAAGTTGTGGTTTGTGTTTCTGTCCTTTCATTGGAAACTTCTTTCTGTGCTCTAAAATGGGAGATATCACTTTTCAGTTTTCCTGTATTCCTAATTTAGCGGGCGACCCAATTGTGATTTAGTTTACAAAGTTGTGACTTTCCTTTCTATTCCTTTGGTGGAAACTTGTTTCTGTGCACTACAGTGGGAAATATCACTTTTCAGTTTTCCTGTATTCCTAATTGAACCGATGACACACATGTTACTTAGTTTGCAAAATTGTGCTTTATATTTCTTTTCTTTCATTGGAAACTTGTTTCTGTGCACTACAGTGGGAGATATCACTTTTCAGTTTTCCTGTATTCCTAATTCAACGGGTGACACACATGTGATTTAGTTTCCAAAGTTGTGCTTTTCGTTTCTATTCTTTTATTGGAAACTTCTTTCTGTGCTCTAAAGAGGGAGATATCACTTTTCATTTTTCCTGTATTCCTAATTAAGAGGGCTATAAACATCTTACTTAGATTACAAAGTTGTGCTTTAAATTTCTGCTCTTTCATTGGAAACTTGTTTCTGTGAGGTACAGTGCGAGATATCATTTTCAGTTTTCCTGTATTCCTAATTGAACGGATGACACAGATGTGATTTCTGTTTCCAAAAAACTTGTTTTTTGCCGAACAGTTCGATATATCTCTTTTCAGTTTTCCTGTATTCCTAATTGAACAGGCGACACAATTGTGATTTAGTTTACAAAGTTGTGACTTTCCTTTCTATTCTTTTGGTGGAAACTTGTTTCTGTGCACTACAGTGGGAGATATCACTTTTCAGTGTTCCTGTATTCCTAATTGAATGTATGACACACATGTTACTTAGTTTGTAAAGTTGTGCTTTAATATTTCTTTTCTTTCATTGGAAACTTGTTTCTCTGAGGTACAATGCGAGATATCACTTTTCAGTTTTCCTGTATTCCTAATTCAATGGGTGACACACGTGTGATTTAGATTCCAAAGTTGTGCTTTATATTTCTTTTCTTTCTTTGAAAACTTGTTTCTGTGCACTACAGTGGGAGATATCACTTTTCAGTTTTCCTGTATTCCTAATTAAGAGGGCTATAAACATCTTACTTAGATTACAAAATTGTGCTTTAAATTTCTGATCTTTCATTGGAAACTTGTTTCTGTGAGGTACAGTGCGAGATATCACTTTTCAGTTTTCCTGTATTCCTAATTGAACGGATGACACAGATGTGATTTTGTTTCCAAAAAACTTGTTTTTTGCCGAACAGTTCGATATATCTCTTTGCATTTTTCCTCTATTCCTAATTGAGCGAGCGACATACATGTGATTCAGTTTACAAAGTAGTGCTTTGCTTTTCTGTTCTTTCGTTTGAAACTTGTTCCTGTGCTGTACAGTGCGATATATAACTTTTCTGTTTTCCTGTATTCTTAACTGAGTGAGTGACACACATGTGATTTAGTTTACAAAGTAATGCTTTGCGTTTATGTTCTTTCGTTGGGAACTTGTTCCTGTTAGGAACAAGTTAGGGTTAGGTTGAAGGTTGGGTTGGGTTTAGGGTTAGGGTTAGGGTTACGGTTAGGGTTATATCACTTTTCAGTTTTCCTGTTATAATATTTGAACAGGTGACACGTATGTGAATTACTTTACAAAGTTGTCCTTTGTGTTTCTGTTCTTTCGATGTAAACTTGCTTCTTTGCCGTACATTTTGATATATTGCTTTTAAGTTTTCCTGTATTCCTAATTGAGTGAGCAACACATATGTGATTTAGTTTACAAAGTAGTGCTTTGCGTTTATGTTCTTTCATTGGGAACTTGTTCCTGTTAGGAACAAGTTAGGGTTAGGTTGAAGGTTAGGTTGGGTTTGGGTTAGGGTTAGGATTACGGTTATATCACTTTTCAGTTTTCCTGTTATAATATTTGAACAGGTGACACGTATGTGAATTAGTTTACAAAGTTGTGCTTTGTGTTTCTGTTCTTTCGATGTAAACTTGCTTCTTTGCCGTACATTTCGATATATTGCTTTTCAGTTAGGGTTAGGGTTATATCACTTTTCAGTTTTCCTGTTATAATAATTGAACAGGTGACACGTATGTAAATTACTTTACAAATTTGTGCTTTGTGTTTCCGTTCTTTCGATGAAAACTTGTTTCTTTGACGAACAGTTCGATATATGACTTTTCAGTTTTCTTGTATTCCTAATTGAGTGAGCGACACACATGTGATTCAGTTTACAAAGTAGTGCTTTGCTTTCCTATTCTTTCGTTCAAAACTTGTTCCTGTGCTGTACTGGGAGATATATATCTTTTCTGTTTTTCTGTATTCTTAACTGAGCGAGTGACACACATGTGATTTAGTTTACAAAGTAGTGCTTTGCGTTTATGTTCTTTCGTTGGAAACTTGTTCCTGTTAGGAACGATTTACGGTTAGGTTGAAAGTTAGGTTAGGGTTAGGGTTAGGGTTAGGATTAGGGTAGGGTTAGGGTTAGGGTTAGGGTTAGGGTTATATCACTTTTCAGTTTCCCTGTTACAATAATTGCACTGGCGACACGTATTTGAATTAGTTTACAAAGTTGTGCTTTGTGTTTCTGTTCTTTGGATGAAAACTTGTTTCTGTGCTCTACAGTGTGAGATAACACTTTTCAGTTTTCCTGTATTCCTAATTGAGCGAGCGACACACATGTGATTTAGTTTACAAAGTAGTGGTTTGCCTTTCTGTTCTTCTGTTGCAAACTTGTCTCTGTGCTGTACAGTGCGATATATCACTTTTCAGTTTTCTTGTTATAATAATTGAACGGGCGACACATATCTGAATTAGTTCATGAAGTTGTGCTTTGCGTTTCTGTTCATTCAATGTAAACTTGTTTCTGTGCCATAGAGTGCGAGATAACACTTTTTAGTTTTCCTGTATTCCTAATTGAGCGAGCGACACACATGTGATTCCCTTTACAAAGTAGTGCTTTGCTTTCCTGTTCTTTTGTTGGAAACTTGTTCCTGTGATGTAGAGTGCGCTATATTACTTTTCAGTTTTCCTGTATTCTTAATTGAGCGAGCGACACACATGTGATTTAGTTTACAAAGTAGTGCTTTGCGATTATGTTCTTTTGTTGGAAACTTGTTCCTGGAACAAGTTAGGGTTAGGGTTAGGGTTAGGTTTGGGGTTAGGGTTATATTAGGGTCAGGGTTAGGGTTAGGGTTAGAGTTAGGGTTAGGGGTTAGTGTTAGGGTTAGGGTTACGGTTAGGTTTAGGGGGTTAGGGTTAGGGTTTGGATTATATCACTTTTCAGTTTTCCTGTTATAATAATTGAACAGGTGACAGTTACATGAATTAATTTAGAAAGTTGTGCTTTGCGATTCTGTTCTTTTGATGGAGACTTGTTTCTGTGCAGTACAGTGCGAGATAACACTTTTCAGTTTTCCTGTATTCCTAAGTGAGCGAGCGACACACATGTGATTTAGTTTACAAAGTAGTGCGTTGTAGGAACAAGTTAAGGTTAGGGTTAGGGTTAGGGTTAGTGTTAGGATTAGGGTTAGGATTAGGGTTAGGGTTTGTGTTAGGTTTAGGGTAGGGTTAGGGTTAGGGTTAGGGATATGGTTAGGGTTATATCACTTTTCAATTTTCCTGTTACAATAATTGAAAGGCAACACATATGTGAATTAGTTTACAATGTTGTCCTTTTTGTTTCTGTTCTTTCGATGAAAACTTGTTTCTTTGCCGTTCAATATATCTCTTTTCAGTTTTCCTGTATTCCTAATTGAGCGAGCGACACACATGTGATTTAGTTTACAAAGTAGTGGTTTGCCTTTCGGTTCTTCTGTTGCAAACTTGTCTCTGTGCTGTACAGTTCGTTATATCACTTTTCAGTTTTCCTGTTATAATAATTGAACTGGCGACACGTATGTGAATTAGTTTACAAAGTTGTGCTTTGCTTTTCTATTCTTTCGATGAAAACTTGTTTCTGTGCCATACAGTGTGAGATAACACTTTTCAGTTATCTTATATTCCTAATTGAGTAAGCGACACCCATGTGATTCCATTTAAAAGTAGTGCTTTGCTTTTCTGTTCTTTCGTTGGAAACTTGTACCTGTGCTATACAGTGCGATGTATCACTTTTCAGTTTTCCTGTATTCCTAATTGAGCGAGCGACACACATGTGATTTAGTTTACAAAGTAGTACTTTGCGTTTATGTTCTTTCATTGGAAACTTGTTCCTGTTAGGAACAAGTAAGGGTTAGGGTTGGGTTAGTGTTAAAGTTAGGGTTAAGGTTAGGGTAGGGTTAGGGGTTAGGGTTACATTTAGGGTCAGGGGTAGGGGGTTAGGGTTAGGGTTAGGGTTAGGGTTAGGTTAGGTTAGGGTTAGGGTTAGGTTAGGGTTAGGGTTAGGGTTAGGGTTAGGGTTAGTGTTAGGGTTAGGGTTAGGGATAGGGGGTTAGGGTTAGGGTTAGGGTTATATCAGTTTTCAGTTTTCCTGTTATAATAATTGAACAGGCGACACGAATGTGAATTAGTTTACAAAGTTGTGCTTTGCGTTTCTGTTCTTTCGATGAAAATTTGTTTCTGTGCCGTACAATTTGATATATCACTTTTCAGTTTTCTTGTATTCCTAATTGAGCGAGCAACACAAATGTGATGCCATTTAAAAGTAGTGCTTTACTTTTCTGTTCTTTTGTTTGAAACTTGTTCCTGCGATATAAACTGCGATATATCACTTTTCAGTTTTCCTGTATTCCTAATTTAACGAGTGACCCACATGTGATTTAGTTTTCAAAGTAGTGCTTTGCATTTCTATTCTTCTGTTGGAAACTTGTTTCTGTGCCAAACACTGCTATATATTACTTTTCAGTTTCCCTGTCTTCCTAATTGTGCGAGCGACACACATGTGATTTAGTTTACAATGTAGTGTTTTCCTTTTCTGTTCTTTAGTTCGAATCTTGTTCTTGTGCTGCACAGTGCGATATATCACTTTTCTGTTTTCCTGTTATAATAATTGAATGGGCGACACATATGTTAATTAGTATACAAAGTTGTGCTTTGCCTTTCTGTTCTTTCGATGGAAACTTGTTTCTATGCAGTACAGTGCGATATAT
The DNA here is from genome assembly GCA_036365155.1 of Meriones psammophilus. NCBI lineage: Eukaryota > Metazoa > Chordata > Mammalia > Rodentia > Muridae > Meriones > Meriones psammophilus. The sequence continues at coordinate 29,300 of JAEOAE010003177.1, forward strand.
CACTATTCAGTTTTCCTGTATTAATATTTGAGTGAGCAACACACATGTGATTCCGTTTAAAAGTAGTGATTTGTTTTTCTGTTCTTTCGTTCTAAACTTGTATCTGTGCTGTACAGTGCGATATGTCACTTTTCAGTTTTCCTGTATTCCTAATTGAGTTTGTGACACACATATGATTTAGTTTACAAAGTAGTGCTTTGTGTTTATGTTCTTACCTTGGAAACTTTTTCCTGTTAGGTTTAGGAACAAGTTAGTGTTAATGTTCTGGTTAGGGTTAGGGTTAGGTTAGGGTTAGGGTTAGGGTTAGGGTTAGGGTTAGGGTTAGGGTTAGGTTTAGGGGTAGGGTTAGGGGTTAGGGTTACGGTTAGGGTTAGGGGTAGGGGTTAGGGTTAGGGTTAGGGTTAGGGTTAGGGTTAGGGTTAGGTTAGGTTAGGGTTTAGGTTTAGGTTTAGGGTTAGGGTTAGGGTTATATCACTTTTCAGTTTTCCTGTTATAATAATTGAACAGGTGACACGAATGTGAATTAGTTTACAAAGTTGTGCTTTGGGTTTCTGTTCTTTCGATGAAAATTTGTTTCTGTGCCGTACAATTCGATATATCACTTTTCAGTTTTCTTGTATTCCTAATTGTGCGAGCAACACAAATGTGATGACATTTAAAAGTAGTGCTTTGCTTTTCTGTTATTTTGTTTGAAACTTGTTCCTGTGCTGTACAGTACGATAAATCACATTTCAGTTTTCCTGTTATAATAATTGAATGGGCGACACATATGTTAATTAGTATACAAAGTTGTGCTTTGCCTTTCTGTTCTTTCGATGGAAACTTGTTTCTATGCAGTACAGTGCAATATATCACTATTCAGTTTTCCTGTATTAATATTTGAGTGAGCAACACACATGTGATTCCGTTTAAAAGTAGTGATTTGTTTTTCTGTTCTTTCGTTCTAAACTTGTTTCTGTGCTGTACAGTGCGATATGTCACTTTTCAGTTTTCCTGTATTCCTAATTGAGTGAGTGACACACATATGATTTAGTTTACAAAGTAGTGCTTTGCGTTTATGTTTTTTCCTTGGAAACTTGTTCCTGTTAGGTTTAGGAACAAGTTAGGGTTAATGTTACAGTTAGGGTTAGGGTTAGGGTTAGGGTAGAGTTAGGGTTAGGGTAGGGTTAGGGTTAGGGTTAGGCTTATATCACTTTTCAATTTTCCTGTATTAATAATTGAGCGAGCGACACACATGTGATTCAGTTTAAAAGTAGTGATTTGTTTTTTCTGTTCTTTAGATCTAAACTTGTTCCTGTGCTGTACAGTTCAATATATCATGTTTCAGTTTTCCTGTATTCCTAAGTGAGCGAATTACACTATCCCTGCTCTAGTGACCACCCTGAAATCTCCAGCTGCAGCAAGACCTCAGAACCTGGCAGTGACAGCAGCACAGAACTGGCGGAACACATCAAAGGAGCAGGGCCAAACCAGAGAGTAGAGAGCCCCGGATACCACGATCTCTGCCAGGAAACCTGCCTGTAAGTGAGTGTACCCTTGAGAATCTGCAGTTCCCCAGATCCTGGGTCCTTCTAAATCAGAAGCCAGGCATCGAACCCCCCTCCCACCCACATACCCACTTTGGGAGACAAAGGGGCACTAGGGACATTGAAGTTCCTGCCCTGTGGGCCTGATTGAGGAGTTAAGATAGTTAATGCCAGAAATTGCGCTGCGATCATCATTAGCGCCTGTGACATATACAGTGCAGAGCCCCTCCCACACACTCAAGGGTTCAACATTAGCCATCACTCTGTCCCTCGAGAAACTCATCCACGCACACTTACACACACAGACACACACACACGTGCACGCGCACACACGCTTGCATTTGCCCCGTTTGCGCCTGTGTACTTTCCTCCCACAGATACAGCTAGTCCTCAGCACACGCTGAGAGTGCTCAGCTTCCTGAAGAACTCTCCAGATACCAGAGAGAGACAACACCAGTCTGATCTGCAGAATCCAAAAACAAACAGGGAAGGTTTCAGATAAGCCAATGGCCAGGGGTAGGCGAAAGAACACTTCCAACATAAATCAGGACATCATGACTTCACCAGCAAACCCCAAAATCGATGGATACTCCAATTCAGCAGAAGCACAGGAAAATGATTTTAAAGCCATGCTTGCCCAATTATTTGAGACTCATAAGGAGGAAATGAACAAGTCTTTCAAAGAAATGGCCAGTCAATTGGAGGCAAAAAAAGAAGAAATAGACAATATCCTTAAAGAAACACAGGCAAACATAGCCAAACAAATAGATACACAAGTAGAGGAAAAATTAGTGGCATATAAGAAGGAAATGAAAAAAGAAATAGAGGCCATCGTAGAAAGTCAGGAATCCCAATTCAAACACATGAAAGAAATGGTGCAAGGCATGAAAACAGAATTAGAATCAATAAAGAAAACACAAAATGAGAAAACTCTTGAGCTGGAGAACTTGGAGAAAAGATCAGGAACCACAAAAGTAAGCATCACCAACAGAATACAAGAGATGGAAGAGAGAATCTCTGGAGCTGAAGACACACTTGCAGAAATGGATACTTCTCTCAAAGAAAAAGTAAAATCAGAAAAGTTCCAATCACAAAATATCCAAGAAATCAAGGATGCTATGAAAAGACAAAATCTAAGAATAATAGGAATTCATGAAAAAAAAGAAGACTCCAGACTCCAAGGTCCAGAAAATATTTTCAAGAAAATCATACAAGAAAATTTTCCCAACTTAAAGAAAGAGATGTCCATAAATATACAGGAGGCCTACAGAACTCCAAATAGACTAGACCAGAAAAGAAACACATCACGTCACAACATAGTCAAAACACTAAATCGACAGAACAAAGAAAAGATATTAAAAGCAGCAAGGGAAAAAGGCCAAGTAACATATGAAGTTAGAGCTATCAGAATCACACCAGACTTCTCATCAGAAACTATGAAAGCCAGAAGGGCCTGGGCAAGTATCATGGAGACTCTAAGAGATCACAAGTGTCAACCCAGACTACTATACCCTGCAAAGCTTTCAATCAACATAGATGGAGAAAACAAAATATTCCATGACAAAACTAAGTTTACACAATATTTACACAGCAAACCATCCCTACAGAAGATACTAGAAGGAAAACTCCAATCCAATGAAAACAAACTCACCCAAGAAAACAGGGCATACAGATAATGTCCCAACAAAAATGAAAAGAAAACAAGCAATGAAACAGGGTTAGATCATCGACTCCATTACAAAAGGAACTAACATGCATTGGTCACTATTATCTATCAATATCAATGGACTCAACTCACCAATAAAAAGACACAGGCTAACAGAATGGTTAAGGAAACAGGATCCAACATTCTGTTGCATCCAAGAAACACACCTATGCAACAAAGACAAACATTACCTCAGAGTAAAGGGCTGAAAAACTGTTTTTCAAGCAAATGGTTCCAGAAAACAAGCTGGAGTAGCCATCCTAATATCTAATAAAATAGACTTTCAACCCAAGTTAATAAAAAAAGATAAGGAGGGCCACTATATTCTCATCAAAGGAAAAATTCTCCAAGAGGACATCACAATCTTGAATATCTATGCCCCAAATACAAGAGCACCGGCATTCGTAAATGAAACATTATTAAAGCTTAAATCATACATTGATCCTAATACCTTAATAGTGGGAGACTTCAACACTCCACTCTCACCAAGGGACAGATCAACTAGACAGACACCAAATAGGGAAATAAAAGCACTCACAGAATTCCTAAATCAAATGGACCTAATAGACGTCTACAGATCGTTTCACCCAAACTCAAAAGAGTACACCTTCTTTTCAGCACCGCATGGAACCTTTTCCAAAATAGACCATATAGTGGGTCACAAAGCAAGCCTCAACAGATACAAAAGGATTGAAATAATCCCTTGTATACTATCTGACCACCATGGACTAAAGCTAGACATCAACAACAACAGAAACAACAAAAAGCCGACATGCACATGGAAACTGAACAACTTACTACTCAATGACAGCTGGGTTAAGGAAGAAATAAAGAAAGAAATTAAAGACTTCCTAGAATTCAATGAAAAGGAAGGCACAACATACCCAAATTTATGGGACACATTGAAAGCAGTGCTCAGAGGAAAATTTATAGCACTAAGTGCCTGCAAGAAGAAATTCGTAACATCACATACAAACAACTTAATGGCCCAACTGAAAACCCTAGAAAAAAAAAGAAGCAGATACACCCAACAGGAGCAGACGGCTGGAAATAATCAAACTAAGGGCTGAAATCAATCAACTAGAAACAAATAAAACTATCCAAAGAATCAATGAGACAAAAAGCTGGTTCTTTGAGAAAATCAACAAGATAGACAAACCCTTAGCCAAACTAACTAAAAAGCAGAGGGAAACTATCCAGATCAGCAAAATCAGAAATGAAAATGGGGACATAACCACAGACATTGAGGAAATCCAAACAATTATTAGGTCATACTACAAAAGCCTATATGCCACAAAATTTGAGAATCTAAATGAAATGGATAATTTTCTTGAAAGATTCCATCTACCAAAACTAAGTCAAGATCAGGTAGAAAGACTGAATAGCCCTATATCTCCCAAGGAAATCGAAGCAGTCATTAACAGTCTCCCCTCCAAAAAAAGCCCCGAACCAGATGGCTTCAGCCCAGAATTCTACAAGACCTTCAAAGAAGTGCTAACTCTAATTCTCCTCAAGCTATTCCACAAAATAGAAACAGAAGGAACACTACCAAACTCATTCTATGAAGCCACAGTCACCTTAATACCTAAACCACACAAAGACCCAACAAAAAAAGAGAACTTCAGGCCTATCTCTCTTATGAACATTGACACAAAAATACTCAATAAAATACTTGCAAACCGAATCCAAGAACATATCAAAGATATCATCCACCATGACCAAGTAGGCTTCATCCCAGGCATGCAAGGGTGGTTCAACATATGGAAATCCATCAATGTAATCCACTACCTAAACAAACTGAAGGAGAAAAACCACATGATCATCTCCTTAGATGCCGAAAAAGCATTTGACAAAGTCCAACACCCATTCATATTTAAAGTCTTGGAGAGATCAGGGATACAAGGCACATACCTAAACATAGTAAAGGCAATATATAGCAAGCCTATAGCTAACATCAAACTCAATGGAGAGAAACTTAAATCAATCCCACTGAAATCAGGGACAAGACAAGGCTGTCCATTGTCCCCATATCTCTTCAACATAGTACTTGAAGTCCTAGCCGGAACAATAAGAAAACTAACGGAGATCAAGGGGATACAAATCGGAAAGGAAGAGGTCAAAGTGTCACTATTTGCAGATGATATGATAGTATACATGAGCGACCCCAAAAATTCAACCAGAAACTCCTTCAGCTGATAAACACCTTCAGCAAAGTGGCAGGATACAAAATCAACTCAAAAAAATCAGAAGCCCTCCTATATACCAAAGACAAAAAGGCTGAGAAAGAAATTAGGGAAACAACACCCTTCACAATAGCCACTAATAACATAAAGTACCTTGGTGTGACTCTAACCAAGCAAGTGAAAGACCTGTTTGAGAAAAACTTCAAGTCTCTGAAGAAAGAAATCAAAGAAGATATCAGAAGATGGAAAGATCTCCCGTGCTCATGGATTGGTAGGATTAACATTGTGAAAATGGCCATACTGCCAAAAGCAATCTATAGATTCAATGCAATTCCCATCAAAATACCAACTCAATTCTTTACAGACCTCGAAAAAAAAGATTCTCAGCTTCATATGGAGAAACAAAAAACCCAGAATCTCCAAAACGATCCTGTACAACAACAGATCATCTGGAGGTATCTCCGTTCCTGATCTCAAGCTGTACTACAGGGCAACAGTAATAAAAACTGCATGGTATTGGCATAGAAACAGAAAGGAGGATCAATGGAACCGCATACAAGACCCAGAAATAGATCCACACACCTATGAATACTCGATATTTGACAAAGAAGCCAAATCCATTCAATGGAAAAAAGACAGCATCTTCAATAAATGGTGCTGGACCAACTGGATGTCTACATGCAGAAAAATGAAAATAGATCCATATTTATCACCCTGCACAAAACTAAAGTCAAAGTGGATCAAGGACCTCAACATAAAACCAGATACCCTAAATCAATTGGAAAAAATGGTGGGAAACAGCCTAGAACTCATTGGCACAGGAGACAACTTCCTGAACAGAACACCAACAGCACAGGCTCTAAGAGCAACAATCAATAAATGGGACCTCATGGAACTGAAAAGTTTCTGTAAAGCAAAGGATACCGTCATCAAAACAAACGAACTGCCTACAGATTGGGAAAGAATCTTCACTAACCCTTTATATGACAGAGGACTAATATCCAGTATATACAAAGAACTAAAGAAGCTGAAAAGCAGCAATCCAAGTAATCCAATTAAAAAATGGGGAACAGAGCTAAACAGAGAATTCTCGACAGAGGAATATTGAATGGCAGAAAAACACTTAAAGAAATGCTCATCCTCATTAGTCATCAGGGAAATGCAAATCAAAACGACCCTGAGATATCACCTTACACCCATCAGAATGGCCAAGATGAAAAACTCAAGCGCTAACACATGCTGGAGAGGTTGTGGAGAAAGGGGAACCCTCCTCCACTGCTGGTGGGAATGTAAACTGGTACAACCACTCTGGAAAACTATCTGGCGCTTTCTAAGACAAATAGGAATAGTGCTTCCTCCAGACCCAGCTATACCACTGCTAGGTATATACCCAAAGTTTGTTCAAGTACACAAAAAGGACACTTGCTCAACTATGTTTATAGCAGCTCTATTTGTAATAGCCAGAACCTGGAAACAACCCAGATATCCATCAACGGTGGAATGGGTACAGAAATTGTGGTATTTTTATACAATGGAATACTACTCAGCAATCAAAAAAGGAGGAAATCATGAAATTTGCAGGCAAATGGTGGGATCTAGAAAAGATCATTCTGAGTGAAATATCCCAGAAGGAGAAAGACAAACATGGGATATACTCACTTATATAGACCTATAAGATATGATAAACATAATGAAATCTATACACCTAAAAAAGATATCAATTGAGCAGACATGGGGTAAGATGATCAATCCTCGTTTAGAAAGACAGATGGGATGTGCATTGAATGTATGACAGGAGTCTACTGAGTGCATCTGAAAGACTCTAACTAGCAGTGTTTTCAAAGCAAAGACTCATGACCAAACCTTTGGCAGAGTACAGGGAATCATAAGAAAGAAGGGGAGTTAGTCTGATGGGGAAACGATAGGAGCTCCACAAGGACCAAATATATCTGGGCACAGGGTCTTTTCTGAGACTGACATTCAACCAAGGACCATGTATGGATATAACCTAGAACCTCCGCTCAGATGTAGCCTGTGCTAGCTCAGTAACCAATTGGTTTCCCAAAGTGAGGGGAACAAGGACTATTTCTATCAGGAACCCAATGATTGGCTCTTTGGTCTCCCCACCCCCGAAGGGAGGAGAAGTCCTGTTAGGCCACAGAGGAGGGCTTTGCAGCCAGTCCTGAAGATACCTGATAAAATAGGATCAGATGAATGGGGAGGAGGTCCCCCCTATCAGTGGACTTGGAAAGGGGCACGGTGGAGATGAGGGAGGGAGGGAGGGACTGGGAGGGAATGAGGGAACAGGACACGGCTGGGATACAGAGTTAATAAAATGTAACTGATGAATAAAAAAAAAGTAGTGATTTGTTCTTCTGTTCTTTCATTCTAAACTTGTTCCTGTGCTGTACAGTGGGATACATCACATTTCAGTTATCCTGTATTTCTAATTTAGCAAGTGACACACATGTGATTTAGTTTACAAAGTAATCCTTTGCGTTTATGGTCTTTCCTTGGAAACTTTTAGGAACAAGTTAGGGTTAGGGTTAGGGTTAGGGTTAGGGTTAGGGTTAGGGTTAGGGTTAGTGTTAGGGTTAGGGTAGGGTTAGGGTTAGGGTTAGGGTTATATCACTTTTCAGTTTTCCTGTTATAATAATTGAACAAGCAACATGTATGTGAATTAGTTTACATAGTTGTGCTTTGCGTTTCTGTTCTTTCGATGAAAACTTGTTCCTTTGCCGTACAGTTTGATATATCACTTTTCAGTTTTCCTATATTATTAATTGAGAGAGCGACACACATGTGATTTAGTTTACAAAGTAGTGCTTTGCATTTATGTTCTTCTTTTGGAAACTTGTTTCTGTGCCTTACAGTGCGATATATCATTTTCAGTTTTCCTGTATTCCTATTTGAGCGAGCGACACACATGTGATTCCATTTAAAAGTAGTGATTTGTTCTTCTGTTCTTTCGTTCTAAACTTGTTGCTGTGCTGTACAGTGCGATATATCACTTTTCAGTTTTCTTGTATTTCTAATTTTGAGTGACACACATGTGATTTAGTTTACAAAGTAGTGCTTTGCGTTTATGGTCTTTCCTTGGAAACTTGTTCCTGTTAGGAACAAGTTAGGGTTAGGGTTAGGGTTAGGATTAGGGTTAGGGGTTAGGGTTAGGGTTAGTGTTAGGGTTAGGTTGTGAGGGTTAGGGTTAGTATTATATCAATTTTCAGTTTTCCTGTTATAATAATTGAACAGGCGACACGTATGTGAATTAGTATACAAATTAGTGCTTTGCATTTCTGTTCTTTCGATGGAAACTTGTTTCTGTGCCATACAGTGCGATATATCACTTTTCAGTTTTCCTGTATTCCTAATTGAGTGAGCGACACACATGTGATTCCATTTAAAAGTAGTGATTTGTTCTTCTGTTCTTTCATTCTAAACTTGTTCCTGTGCTGTACAGTGCGATATTTCACTTTTCAGTTATCCTGTATTTCTAATTTAGCAAATGACAAACATGTGATTTAGTTTACAAAGTAGTGCATTGCGTTTATGGTCTTTCCTTGGAAACTTCTTCCTGTTAGGAACAAGTTAGGGATAGTGTTAGGGTTAGGGTTAGGGTTAGGGTTAGGGTTAGGGTTAGGGTTAGGGTTAGGGTTAGGGTTATATCACTTTTCAGTTTTCCTGTTGTATTAATTTAACAGGCGACACGTATGTTAATTAGTTTACAAAGTTGCGCTTTGCGTTTCGGTTCTTTCAATGAAAACTTTTTTCTTTGCCTTACAGTCCGATATATCACTTTTCAGTTTTCCTGTATTACTAATTGAGAGAGCAACACACATGTGATTTAGTTTACAAAGTAGTGCTTTGCATTTCTGTTCTTCTTTTGGAAACTTGTTTCTGTGCTGTACAGTGTGATATATCACTTTTCAGTTTTCCTGTTATAATAATTGAACAGGCGACACGCAGGTGAATTAGTTTACAAAGTTATGCTTTGCGTTTCTGTATTTCGATGGAAACTTGTTTCTGTTCCGTACAGTGCAAGATAAAACTTTTCAGTTTTCCTGTAGTCCTAATTGAGCGAGCGACACACATGTGATTTAGTTTACAAAGTAGTGCTTTTCGTTTATGTTCTTTCGTTGCAAACTTGTTCCTGTTAGGAACAAGTCAGGGTTGGGGTTAGGGTTAGGGTTAGGTTTAGTGTAGGGTTAGGGTTAGGGTTAGGGTGTTAGGGTTCGGGTTAGGGTTAGGGTTAGGGTTTGGGTGTTAGGGTTCATGTTAGTGTTAGGGTTGGGGTTAGGGTGAGGTTAGTGTTAGGGTTAGGGTTAGGGTAGGGCTAGGTTTAGGGTTAGGGTTAGCGTTAGGGATTAGGATTAGGTTTGGGTTAGGGTTAGGGGTTTAGGGTTAGTGTTAGGGTTATATCACTTTTCAGTTTTCCTGTTATAATAATTGAACAGGCGACACGAATGTGAATTACTTTACAAAGTTGTGCTTTGAGTTTCTGTTCTTTCCATGGAAACTTGTTTCTGTGCCATACACTGTGATATATCACTTTTCAGTTTTCCTGTATTCATAATTGAGCGAAGCGACACACATGTGATTCCGTTTAAAAGTAGTGATTTGTTCTTCTGTTCTTTCATTCTAAACTTGTTCCTGTGCTGTACAGTGCGATATATCACTTTTCAGTTATCCTGTATTTCTAATTTAGCAAGTGACTTTCATGTGATTTAGTTTACAAAGCAGTGCTTTGCGTTTATGGTCTTTCTGGAAACTTGTTCCTGTTAGGAACAAGTTAGGGTTAGGGTTAGTGTTAGGGTTAGGGTTAGCGTTAGGGTAGGGTTAGGTTTAGGGTTAGGGTTAGCGTTAGGGATTAGGATTAGGTTAGGGTTAGGGTTAGGGTTAGGGTTAGGGGTTAGGGTTTTGGGTTAGGGTTATATCACATTTCAGTTTTCCAGTTATAATAATTGAGCAGGCGACACATATGTGAATTCGTTTATAAAGTTGTGCTTTTGCGTTTCTGTTCTTTCGATGGAAACGTGTTTCTGTGCCATATACTGGGATATATCACTTTTCAGTTTTCCTGTTTTCCTAATTGAGAGAGCGAAACTCATGTGATTCTGTTTAAAAGTAGTGCTTTGCTTTTCTATTCTTTCATTCGAAACTTCTTCCTGTGCTGTACAGTGTGATATATCACTTTTCAGTTTTCCTGTATTAATAATTGAACTGGCGACACGTATGTGAATTAGTATACAAAGATGTGCTTTGCTTTTCTGTTCTTTCGATGGAAACTTGTTTCTGTGCTGTACAGTATGATATATCACTTTTCAGTTTTCCTGTATTCCTAATTGAGCGAACGACACACATGTGATTCCATTTGAATGTAGTGATTTGTGCTTCTGTTCTTTCGATGGAAACTTGTTTCTGTACCGTACAGTGCGATATATCACTTTTCAGTTTTCCTGTATTCCTAATTGAGCAAGTGACACACATGTGATTTAGTTTACAGAGTAGTGCTTTGCATTTATGTTCTTTCCTTGGAAACTTGTTCCTGTTGGGAACAAGTTAGGGTTAGGGTTAGGGTTAGTATTAGGGTTATGGTATGTTTAGGGTTAGGGTTAGGCGTTAGGGTTAGGGTTAGGGTAAGGGTTAGGGTTATGGTAGGGTTAGGGTTAGAGTTAGGGTTAGGTTTAGGGGGTTATGGTTAGGGTTAGATGGTTATGGTTAGGGTTATGTCACTTTTCAGTTTTCCTGTTATATTAATTGAACAGGCGACACGTATGTGAATTAGTTTACAAAGTTGTGCTTTGCATTTCTGTTCTTTCGATGACAACTTGTTTCTTTGCCATAAAGTTCGATATATCACTTTTCAGTTTTCCTGTATTCCTAATTGAGCGAGCGACACACATGTGATTCTGTTTAAAAGTAGTGCTTTGCTTTTTTGTTCTTTCCTTGGGAACTTGTTCCTGTGCTGTACAGTGCGATATATCACTTTTCAGTTTTCCTGTTATACTAATTGAGCGAGTGACATGTATGTGAATTATTATACAAAGTAGTGTTTTGTGTTTCTGTTCTTTTGATGGAAACTTGTTTCTGTACCCTACAGTTCGATATATCACTTTTCAGTTTTCTGTATTCCTATTTGAGCGGCGACACACATGTGATTCCGTTTAAAAGTAGTGCTTTGCTTTTCTGTTCTATTGTTCTGAACTTGTTCCTGTGCTGTACAGTGCGATATATCACTTTTCAGTTTTCCTGTATTTATAATTGAGCGAGTGAAACACATGTGATTTAGTTTACAGAGTAGTGTTTTGCATTTATGTTCTTTCCTTGGAAACCTGTTAGGAACAATTTAGGGTTAGGGTTAGGGTTATGGTTAGTGTTAGGGTTAGGGTAGGTTTAGGGTTAGTGTTAGGGTTAGGTTTAGGGTTAGGGTTAGGGGTTAGGGTTAGGGTTAGGGTATTAGGGTTAGGTTTGGCTTATATCACTTTTCAGTTTTCCTGTTATAATAATTGAACAGGCGACAGGAATGTGAATTAGTTTTCAAAGTTGTGCTTTTCGTTTCTGATCTTTCGGAGAACCTTGTTTCTTTGCCATACATTTCGATATATCGCTTTTCAGTTTTCCTGTATTCCTAATTGAGCGAGCAACACACATGTGATTTAGTTTACAAAGTAGTGTGTTGTGTTAATGATCTTCTGATGGAAACTTGTTTCTGTGCTGTACAATGTGATATATCACTTTTGAGTTTTCCTGTTAATAATAATTGAACGGGCTACACACGGATGTGAATTCGTTCACAAAGATTTGTTTTGCGGTTCTTTTCTTTCGATGGAAACTTGTTCCTGTGCTGTACAGTGCGATATACAACTTTTCAGTTGTCCTGTATTCCTAATTGAGCAAGCGACACACATGTGATTTTATTTACAAAGTAGTGCTTTGCGTTTCTGATCTTTTGCTCGATACTTCTTCCTGTACTGTACAGTGCGATATATCACATTTCAGTTTCTTCTCATAATAATTGAATGGGCGGCACGTATGTGAATTAGTTTACAAAGTTGTGCTTTGCTTTTCTGTTCTTTCGATGGAAACTTGTTTCAGTGCCATAGCGTGTGAGATATCACATTTCAGTATTCCTGTATTCCTAATTGACTGAGCGACACACATGTGATTCCGTTTAAAAGTAGTGCTTTGCTTTCCTGTTCTTCTGTGGGAAACTTGTTCCTCTGCTGTACAGTGCGATATATCACTTTTCAGTTTTCCTGTATTCCTGATTGAGCGGCGACACACATGTGATTTAATTTTGAAGTAGTTCTTTGCGTTTCTGATCTTTTGCTCGATACTTGTTCCTGTACTGTACAGTGAAATATATCACTTTTCAGTTTTCCTCTTATAATAATTGAATGGGCGGCACGTATGTGAATTATTTTACAAAGTTGTGCTTTCCGTTTATGTTCTTTCAATGGAAACTTGTTTCTGTGTCGTACAGTGTGAAATGACACTTTTCAGTTTTCCTGTATTCCTAATTGAGCGAGCGACACACATGTGATTCCATTGAAAAGTAGTGCTTTGCTTTTCTGTTCTTTCATTCAAAACTTATTCCTATGTTGTACAGTGCGATATATCACTTTCCAGTTTTCCTGTATTCCTAATTGAGCGAGTGACACACATGTGATTTAGTTTACAAAGTATTGCTTTGCGTTTATGTTCTTTAGTTGGAAACTAGTTCCTATTAGGGGTTAGGGGTTAGGTTTAGGGTTAGGGTTTGTGTTTTGGGGTTAGGGTTAGGTTTACGGTTAGGGTTAGTGTTATATCACTTTTCACTTTTCCTGTTATAACAATTGA